>JALGXP010000059.1:0-106907 GCA_023333625.1 Bothriochloa decipiens
TAGTCAGCGGGTAATATGGACAATGTGCAGTTTCTCTTTTTTTTTTTGGGGGGAAAAATTCCTCTTTTTTTTTTCTTATACAGTTTTCTTGTGACACCAATGTGACTGCCTTAGTGTGGCAAGACATAGTCACTCAGTCACTCTTGGCACTCTCTTAAGGCAAAAGAAGACACAGATCGCACTAATGTGCACATGCTCAATGCTAAACAACTGGATGCCCACTGATCTATCATCTGTGGAAGCATGCGTTGTTTGTACATGTGCTCTATGCATCCTGGATCTGGAACGAAAGCGAAAGCACAAGTAAAAGGAAAGGAAGGAAACTATTGATAAGGAAAAAGATTTGAGGGGGGATATTATAATATAAATAGTATCAGATTCCCCCTAACTAATTTTTATCCTGAAACAGCTCACTCTCCATGAACATGACATGCAGTAGCAACAAAACAAGCGCTGCAAGGCAACCAAGATTCACAGCTGAGCCTGCTCTATCCAACGGAAATTTTTAACTGCCAATTTGGACTTGGGAGACATGACATGTTTCACTCAAGCGTAGTCTATCCATGTCTGAACAAACCGTTCCCATCCCACTAGTCCCACGAATGTTTCACTCACAGCACGTGCCAGGGAGTTGGCATTTACCCGTGAACGTCAGGCATTTCCAGCGAGAAAGAGAACAGAGATAATAACAATAACAGTAGAGTAATGCTCAGAGCACGATCTGGATCACGCGGTTGCAACTTGCAACTACAAATCTGGACCATCGTCTGAGGGTCTCTCGTGCTGAAAGAAAAGAGCCGACCAGTTGCATTGCATTGCATTTGCATCCCGGAACATTCAGATGGAAGCACAAGTAAAACTAAAAAATAAAACAGAGCACTTGTCAAAAAAAAAAACAGAGCACAAGTGGTAACAGGAAGTTGCTGCTGGTACTAGTAGTACTACGAGGAGGGAGGAGGTCACCAACCAGGAGAGGAGGAAGGGGACGGGCAGGTTGTTGAAGACGTTGACAATGGTGTCGTTGGTGACGGCGTCGATCTGACCCTGCATTTCGCAGTCACATCACATCCACGCGGCCGTTGGCGAATGCAGGCAGAACCGAACCAGCTCCTTCTTTAGATGTTGAAATTTTTTCATCTTGGCTAGGTTTAAAAGATTTATCTCATAATTTAAAACCAAACTGTGTAATTAGTTATTTTTAACCTACATTTAATGCTTCATGTAAGTGACTAAAGATTGATGTAATGGAGAGAGAATGAAAAAACTTAAACTTTGAAGGCATCTAAACAAGACCCAAGGTACAGGGCGGGCATAGAGGCTACCTCTTGCTTGACGCCGAGCGGGTAGATGTCGCCGAAGGTGGAACTCAGGATCCGAGGGGAAGGGAGTCTGACCGCACTGCCATGGTGTAAATGGTGCTCGTGATTTCAGGGGGCGAGGTGGGGTAATGGCATGAGCTATTACCCCTACGTGTGGTGGGGTACAGAGGTCGATGTTGCAGGCCGTTTTGACAGCGCAGGCTCAGGCCAGTCTCAATAGAGTTTCTTGGATTGTTTCATGCATATTAAATACAGTGCCACGTCAGTTTTTTACATGATTTTGCATGAAACTGGCGGGAGAGTTTTATGGCCACGACACTTCTGTGTGTTGTTTCCAAGTCCTGGGAAATCGCGTGAAACGCGCACTGAGAGTGGGCAGGTCGTTTCATCCGTGCTATTGCTCCGCCTCTGCCGTGGTACGCGCTCTGCCTCCGTCGAGGGTGCCGGCCATGGGCGTAGCGCCGCTGTGGGCGAGCCTAGAGGAGATCCGGCGAGCGTGGAGGGGATCCGCGACCGTCGCGTGAGATCTGGCGCCGTCGCGCCGTCGCGGGCGGGGCTCCCCGGTCGTGGGAGTGAGCTCTGCCTCCGCGCTGTCACGTTGTTGCGCGCGAGCTCCGCTGCGCCATCACGCGCGGGCTTCCCGACCACAGCCACTCGAGCCCGCCGTCCGCCGTCGAGGCCCTCCGCCGCCGCCCGTGCCCGCCGAGTCCGCCGTCGAGGACCTCCATAGCAGCCAACCGCGAGGCCGCTGCGTCGCGAGTGTGTCGCGAGGCCACCACGCTGCAAGCGCGAGCTCCGCCGGCCATGAGCACGGAACAAGCAGAGCTCCGCCGCGGTCTCTGCCGGCCGCCTGCTATGCGTCATGCGCCCGGACACCGAGTCCACGCCCGCGCAATTCCGCCGTGAGGCCGCGCGCGACGTGGCATCGCGTCGCAGGGCCGGGTGCCTGTCCTCGCGGGCAACACCAACTCTTTCGTCGAGGAGAAGCGTGCGCATCGTTGAATCCGTCGTCTCCGTTGCTAGCGCGACCACCACCGCCACACCGAGCATGAGCATCACCGTCGCGAGCAGCTACTGGAGAACGAGGGCCGCGTTCTCAATGAGAACCTCGAGGCGCTGGAGCTCGAAGCCGCGGAGGACGGAGTGGCGGCGGTAGTCGGTGTACTTGGCCGATGACCTTAAGAAGTTCCTTGCGAAGGAAGGCCATGTTTTCATCAGGTCAATCTCGCCAACGACTTCGATCGACTACGGGATGGCCACCAAATCGAGCTTTCCAATACACTGTGGAACTTCTGGCCATGGTGCCCTTCATGATCCATGACATGGAGTGGTACAAAGTGCCAAGCCTCACAGAGCTCGCGGATATGTTGTTGGGCGTGGTTGTGGTGAATAAAAAGACCAACACATGTTTTGAAGACTGAGATGACAAGATCCTGAGCAGCGACCAGATCAGGGACGCATGCATCGACACGGTCGTGCTGTACATGATCGAGGTCATGCTGCATGATCAGTATGGCTGTAATCTGCACGTCACACGGTCTCCTCTTCATGCCAACTTCACAGACAGCGAGGGAGACGAGGAAGGTCAATAGGTGCAATTGCTTTTTATGGAGGACCAGCGAACCAAGAGGATTGCCAGATGCCCAATTTGCCAAGGTACTCATGAGACAATCTAGAACTACAAGAAGCATTTCAATAATTTAAAATAGTTATGTATGCCATTGGTTTTTCATATTAATTTTTTGTTGTGTTCACAAAAGTCATCGCTTTGCATCTGTTGTGCAGGGTTAAGGAACTAAAAGTGGAATGACACCCTAAGTCATGCTTTGCCTAAAGCTTCTTCTGACAGAGATGGCCAGGAGAAGAAAATATTACGTAAGAGGCTGGTACACAAGCATGGCTTCTCTGATAAGCCAAATAGTGGTGGACATAAGAAAGCGGTTCCGATCCGGGTGAAAGCTTTACCTGAACAAGTACTTGTATAGACCAAGTTGTATGTAACTGGCAGTTAAAATACATGTTGTTTTTATTTTTTGTGAGCTGAAATATTTTCTAGGCTCGTATCCTATCCTCGATTGAAATGCGGATAAAAGAATAAAATAACAAACAAACTAAAACTCACATCAACAAGTAGTCGAGGGTTGACATGTTTCCTGCTTTGATAGCGAGAGAGTCCGCGACATCGCCGGCCACCAACGTGCTGTCCGGCGCGTTAAATTCACGGGGCTAGGGATTTTCTTTGATCGTAAACATTTTCTTATTAAAAAACATAGAATATGTGGCGGTCTATGCTTGAGAGCAGACGGGGCGGTCTCCCCGCCCGAAGGTTTTAATTTTGGCGAAATTTTTGCTCCGCACCCACGAACACGTAGATGTCTCTGTTTTGCCCTTCCGCGCTAAAAATATGTTCACCAAAGACAAGGGCATTTGTGGTATTATGGTGTCCACATAAAAGCGCAAGGATGGGCCTTCTCCGCCCCCATCTCCCATTCTCACAGCCGCAATCGTCTCTTTTCTCGCTCTAGCCTCTCTCTCCACTTTCAAACTTTCAAGCAGTGACGCCCGGCGTCCGCTGCTATGCCCACCCCGCTCCGAGCGCTAGGCGCCATCGCCACAGCAGCTTGACTCTAGATCCGGATCCCCGGCCTCGGCACCCGTCGCCATCCATTGGATCCGAACCCTCTGGTACCCCATCGTCAATGCCTGTGGCACCAGCTCCGCGATGATGATGAGACCTAGGTGCCGACAACGAACACCTGCCAGTCTAGGCGGAGGAACAGGTACGGAGATCCCTTTTTATGATGTTTGCTGCACTGAGGTGGTTGAACCTAAGATTATTGTAGCTGCATTGGCTTTTTTATTAGATCAATGATCTCCGCATAAGCTGTAGTTTGGCGCATCTGCTCTGTTGTGTTGGCATTTGGTATAATCGTTAGTCTTTAGTTTATTATAAGTGCCTTTGTAATCTACATGAGGAGCTAAATCCTTATGAACTAGCATGGAATGAAAACATCATGAGAAATCTTTCAAAGATGCAAGAACTAATACCTCTGGAGCCAAAACCTTTGTCTCCTCCAATGGAAAAAAGTCAAGCACAAAGAATAGACACAATGAAGATTTGGAATATATCCCTGATCCACAGGAGTTAGTTGATGGAATTTATAAGATGAAACAGATTCAGAATTAGAGGCTTAGCCAGTGCCTCTTGTGATGAGGTGCTTGCTCTCTTTTGTATTGAGTTTTGAGGGTGAGGGGAGTGAGGGTCTTGGGGGATGTGGGTGGGTGTGTATGTAGCAATTTAATCCTTTTCTATTTGGATACCAATGTAATTTGTACATACTACATGCTTGCTGCTAAAGTTTGTGTCCCCAATTTCAGTGTGTTGGTCCAAGAAGACATAGAGGAGGCTCTGCCAACAGGACAAAAGGCACAGCTGATATGAATCATAGTCGAAGGACTTTGAAGCGACTGTCGACCACACCACCATTGGAAGGGCACCGTCAAACCCGGTCCATTAGTAGAAATAAAGAGTAGTATGAATCAGCAGTAGATGAAGAGAATTCTTGGTCAGCAAGAGACACTGCACCCGCCAGCAGTGGATTCAGTCTTCCTGATTTGTCTAGAGACATTAATAAGGACGTCGACAGCCCCAGCTCTGCGGATGGCTGCTCTCAGCCTGATGGCCAGACCGTTGCCGAAGATGGAGAGGGTCGCTCTGAGCAAAGCCCCGTCTCACTTCACCCACAGAACAATAATGAAAGCTGTCAAGGTTGTTTTTGACTTACAAATTTCTATCAATCGATTCACAATAGCTATTTGATATACATGTTACTATACTTATAACAATCTGAATATGAATGTATGCTAGATGTTGGTGCCCATGCTCTGGATGGTCTCTCTGCTCATCTTACCGCCTCCCCATCTGCGGATGACTACTCTCAGCTAGATGGCCATACTATTGCCGGAGATGGAGAGGGTCGCTATGAGCAAAGCCTTGTCTCGCTTCACCTGTAGAACAATAATGGAAGCTGCCAAGGTTGTTATTAACTTACAAATGTCTATTAATCGATTCACAATATCTATTTGATATACATGTTACTGTACTTATAACAATCTGAATATGAATGTATGCTAGATGATGGCGCTAATGCCAGAGATGATCTCCTGGGGCATACTACCGTCACCCCCCACACACAGAACATTTGTCTGAGTTGCGAAGGTTGGTATTAACTTACAAATGTCTATGAAGCAATTCACACTAGCGATCTGATATCCATGCTTATTTCTTAACAATATGAATGTATGCCAGTTTAAGATACCCATGCCATAGAAGGAGATGATCTCTCTGGGCACCTCCTGTATCCCCCACCTGTAGAACAATAATGAAAGTTGGCTAGGTATCAACTTACAAATCTCTATGAAACAATTAACACTAGTGATTTGATATCAATGCTTGTTTTCTAACAATCTGAATGTTTGCTAGTTGACGATACCCATGCCGGAGAAGGTAACGATCTCTGTGGGCAACATCCTGTATCCCCCCACCTACAGAACAGTAATAAAAGTCAGCAAGGTTGGTATCAACTTACTAATCTCTATGAAACAATCCATAATAATGATTTGATATTAATGCTTGTTTTCTAACAATCTGAATGTATGCTAGTTGATGATACCCATGTCGTAGAAGGAGACGATCTCTCTGGGCAACCTCATGTATCCCCCCACCTGTAGAACGATAATGAAAGTTAGCAAGGTTGGTATCAACTTACAAATCTCTATCAAACGATTCACACTAGAGATTTGATATCCATGTTCCTTTTCTAACAATTTGAATATATGCTAGATGACGATATGCATACTAGAGGAGACGATCTCTCTAGGCAACCTTCTGTATCCCAACACCTACAGACCCATAATGAAAGTTGCCAGGGTTGGTATCTACTTTCAAATTTATATCATTCAGTTTACACAACCTAATGGGTATCCATGCTGCTTTTGTAACCGCCTGAATGGTTAAAAACTGTGTAGAGCAAGAGTTGTCAACAAAGAAGGAAAAGAGGGGGAAAACTAAAGGAATTATGCTTGATAAATTGAACAGCTCATTGGGAGGACAGATGTTACACATCTCTATTACCGAGGGGAACAGAAGGCCACTTGATCCAGTACAAGCTGCAAAGTTTGCCTCATTTTCCCACATTTCAAAGTTATATTGCACTATGCCTTGAACAACTTCGTAGTTGATTTAATTTCCATTCACACTACTGCAGGCAAAGGTGGCCATCGACCTGAAGCATCTTCCAACTAGAGCAGCTTTTGGAATGTGTTTAAGTGTGCTGTGAAGCAGGAACGCTACAGGTTGAAGCAAAAGTACTTCACTATAGTCCCTGTTACTGAGATCCGTACGAGCTCTCCTGTTGATTCCATGACCAACATGCAATGGGAGGCCCTGACCAACTTTTGGTCTAGTGCTAAGAACAAGGTGCGTGTGCATGTGCGTGTGTGTGAACTCATTGATTTCCCATCTAGTCTTGATATGGTCTACTTGTGCTGATGTCTAACACAAATGTCGTTATAGGAAGTATCTAAAAAGAACAAGCAAAACTGTGCAAAAGTGAAGTACCACCAAACTACAGGGTCTCAATCGTATGTTGTCCAACTCCATAAATTTATAAGTTTTGGTTGTGTTTTGTTGTTACTGGGACTTTGTATAGATATAAATTGAATCATGTGCAATGTGAACAGAAGGTGAAGAAGAGGACAGCTGCGAGACATTTTCATGGACTTGATGGACAGCATGATGATCAAGGACTACATGAATAACAGGGTCAACCTGATGAAGATGTTAATGCTGTGGAAGTATTCAAGGAGTTCCATACCAGTAAAAAGAATAACAAAGGCCTCAGTGATGCAGCAAGAGAAGCTATTATAAGTACCTGTAGTATCTTTCCTTGAAATCCATCTCAGTCATTCTGCATACAAGAAGAAAAATTCCCAGGAGCAAATGTTGCATCATCATTCAATTTTGAATTTGCAATTAGAGAGCAATCAATATGGTCCCTATGCATTATGTTATGTAATATCTGTCTGCTCTAGGATGAGAACTACCTATATATTATTCTTATTCTTATGTATTCTCTACCGCCAGTATGCTGATGAAGACCAATTCTCTAGGATTTTTCAATTTAAGTCCTCTTCCACTATCTGTAACCTAATGTTTAATGCTTGAAATTTCCATAAGAAGCTATGGAAAGGATGCAGGTAGCCCACGTTCCTAAAGGGCAAGAACTAATGAGTAGTGCTGATGTTGTTTGCAAGGTCATCGACCTCTCTTAGGGCAAGAGTGAGTCCCAGGTCAGTGGCAGCACCCTTTTTCTGAGGAATGCTGGTATCCCGACAAGCTCCGCCAAAAAAGAGACGTCAAAAGAGAGGGCCCTTCGTCAATGGCTATTTGAAGAACAGCGAAGTTCCGCTGCCCTCGTCGATCAACTGGAAGAACTGAAGAGGATGATAGAGAAGAATGCAATGGAGATTGCGGGGTTCCAGAAAATGCAAGCCGCCTCGGATATGAAGTTCCGTGAGGAATTTCGTCGCATCCAGTCTTCTGGTAACTCTATGTCCCTACCTGTGGCCTTGTTGGCGGGACCATTTGATGGTTGATGTGTGGGCCTGTGTCTAGTTTGATGTGTGGACTCATGGGCTGGTTTGTTGTGAAACAATGGTAGCAGACTGTTGGACATGCATGGAATTGTAAATTACTTTATGTGATGATTCCAAATTGGTTACTATAGCTGTTTCTAATGGGTTTATGTGATGCTTTTGAATCGGGTTCAGTGATGCTTGTGAAATGTTTTTTGTGACGAAACAATTCCCTCCCCATGGACTAACCAGGGCAGCCCACGTGGTCTAATAAAAGATGGGCACGTGGATGGGTCGAATGCATTACGCATGGAGCTCTGTGCGCACAACACGTGGGCTTCTGATTACCCAACACGTTGAATGAGCCGTCTAGCCACATGACTGAACCTCGAAATGTTGCTTGGAAGCTCGCCACAGTGACACGTGATCAAATTAAAAACGGCCACGTGGGCAAGTAAAATACAGACAGATGGGAAAAGGACAACACGAAACGTGTCCCAATGAAAATCTGATACGTGGTACTGTTCTGACCTAACACGTGGTCCTGTAGGAACTCGAAATGTGGAAGCAGCAGCGCACGCCATGTCACTCTAACGGACGTCGGGGTGCCTAACGGCCGTCTGGGCCGTGATGTACGCATATGTAGCCTTCTTGTACGCATACAAAAATACTTTGGTGACGACCATATTTTAGTCATGGAAACCAAATCTTCGGCGACAGTTCTTTAAAGTGTCATTTGTAAACATGTGTGACGCGAGTTCCGGGACGGTGGCGTTTTGGTCACAAATTCATCACGAAACTGAAATAATGACGAATTTTGCACCTATCATGACAAAAATGGTTCATCATGGTAGGTAATATCTCTACTTGTGCTACCACCAATGTTGATTGCTCCTGGTTGATGAACCACAGCCCATTATGTCTGACTCCAGTCCCAATCACTCTGCCTGTCCTCTTCTCCTAAAAGATGCAATAATTTTCATCAAATGTAATGATGCATTAAATTGATCAACGAGAATTAACAAAAAGGAAGGAACATGCAGAACAGATGATAAGCAAAGAGACGGAGTGCAATCTATAGATCCTACACCATGAATAGGTTGAGGAGTGCCATCAGTAGTTTGAATGGTTTCAATGTAAGAATGTGGAGTGTATATCTTGAAAGAACTAGATATGCCTGTGACATGCTTGGAAGCTCCTGAATCGATAACCCATTCTATGTTATGCCTATATGTAGATGTAAGTGCTTGTGCCTATGTACATTTGCCAAAATGGGCATAGTTGGCAAAGTTTCCAAAGTGACTGGTGGTGGCAATCACAGGACCAGTTGAAGTAGTTTTGGAGTCTTCAGATGCTTCAGTCTTCTGCTATTGTTCTCACTGTTTGACTTGAGTTAAGGTGAGAGATGGAACCTCCTCTGTGGTAGCAGCATTGACTTGGGGACCACCACGACCTCTGCCACGACGCCCTGCACGACCTCCTCCACGGCCACCACGTCCTCCTTGATCACCATGAGCACCACCACGACCTCCACGAGTTTCACTCCTACCACCATAGTTTCTTGAAAGAGAACAATTGTAGCTCATGTGTCCCTTCTCCCCACAGTTGTGACATACCCTCTCTGCCATAGTGGTAAAGGATGACTTCACAGGATTGTCACCACTCATCATCCTAAGCCTGCTCTCCTCAATGACAATGGCTGACACAGCATCCTCCATGGTAGGTAAACTATCTTGGTGATAAAAGGCAGCCCTTCTGATCTCAAACTCAAGATCTAAGTTCTGCAAGAAATGAGTCACCCTCCTGTCCTCAACCCACTTCTGAACATCCTGGGCATCTTGTGGATCTTTGATATTGAGCAGGGCATAGTGGTCTAGCTCTCCTCACAGGCACTGCAACTTACTAGCATATTGTTCCACTGATCGTTCTGCTTGTTTCATTGCATCGGCCTTGTTTTGAATTTCCATCGTCACCATCATATTTCCTTGCTTGGAATACCTGTTACTTAGAGTTTTTCATATTTACGCTGCAGTGTGCATAGCCTCTACCAATTTACTAACCGATGGTGACATAGATGCCAATAACCATGACACTATGGTAGAGTTCGTTATGTGCCAAACTCTCCATTCGGGGCTAAGCTTGTTAGCCGGCTCAACATAATCCTCTCTCAAATAGTTCTCTACCCCTTTTCCTTCTAGTGTCACTCGTACTTTTTTAGACCAACTCAGATAGTTCTTACTTCCCTCCAGCTTCACATCATTTGGGATGAGTTTCAATTTGAGTTCGTGCACCTCCATAGGACCAATCAAATTCATCACCAACAACCCTTGAATCATGGACCTCATCTCATTTCTTAACTTTAGTAATCGGTGAATCATCTCCACTGTTACCACCACTATCTCCTGCCTTCTTCGTTGCATCATCCTTCGGATCCATCTCCTCCTTGATCAAATAGCAGCAACAAGAAAAATCACCTACACAGCACACACTGATTTGCCACCAATCGGACACCACACAGCCCGTAATACAGAACAACACCACCTTCTCTCCTTTACTCAATCGTCAAATTCACAAGCGCAACAAGCTAGCAGCAGCACCTTTTTCTTTGGAGATGAGTAGCAACACCTCACACCACAGCAGCAGCACCTTTTTCTTATTCTCTGCTACAACCGCAAAGCACCCAAACCAAAGGCCCCAATCCTCCTCCACTTCAGAGCAGTTGTCTTGTGCCTCCTGCACCCGTCTGCTCGAGGCCACCCGCCTACACCTGTACGCGCAAGGCCGCCCGCCTGTCTTCTTCGCGCCTCTAGCGACTGCACGCGCTACTCCACAACGCGCCTCCGGCTGAGGGCCACGTGATCGCGTGCGACTTCCTCCCGGCGCGCCGCCACCACGCGCCCTCGACGCGCCGACGCGCGCTCCGACTCTGCCCGCGACGCGGTTTCCTCCCGGCGCGCGGCCACCACGCGCCCGCGACGCACACTTTGACTTGGCCCGTGATGGGCCGCGCTGCCTCTGGTCCCGCGCTTCACGCCCACGGCCACACGCCGCCGCAGGTACGGCCCTCGCGACTGCAAACCTAGCTATGTATACCATGTAGACTCGGGGAAAAACTTTGTCTGTCTGCTTCCAGAACAGAGAGTGAGTGGGTGTTTAGTTCTCCACTTCAGCCCAATATTCTGGATTTTAGGCCAAAATATTAGGCGCCGAACGTGCCAGGACGTCCTAGGCGTCGGACGCCTCTCGCGTGGCCCATAAGGAAACCGGCCCAACCCCCGATCCCCTCCCCCACTATTCCAACTGCGACCTCCCTTGAACCGCGGCGCGCGCACCGCTGGACGGCCAACGAACTCGTCGGCGCGGGCGAACCTCCACGCCCCGGCTTCTAGCCCCCGGCGTCGCGCGCACCTGCTACAGCCCTGCCCGCCTTCCCTCTCCACCGCACCCCTGCTCTAGCGCCCCCGGCTTCTCGCAGCAGCGGTGGCCACCCGCCGAGCCCCTTGCCGCCGCTGCCTAGACCTTCACCGCCGCGCCTGGGTCGGCTCGAGCAACATCGACGACGCTGTTGCAACAACCTATCAGCGCCACTCTTTCCCCACCAAATGTCTCAGCTACTGGACCGAATTGAATTTGCATCAGAGAACCACCCATATGCCCATCGCCTCGCCCCAATTGTAGCAATAGCAGAAGTGATGGAGACACATGAAGGGCGAGCTTCGAGCGACAAATTACTAGTGCGCCGGTTGGTTCGAGATCTTACAGCAGCCAAATCCACCAGTGTACCTGTACCTATTCATGGCATGGCTAAGGTAAAGCATTTGGAAAACAGTAATGTTGTGTTTTTTTGAACATATGTGATTGTTGCAACAAATTGGATAGTTCCTTGTTCTTGTTATGGCGTGTGATCAACTTAATAGGCTGCTTGAGATTGCTTATTCTCATGTTTGTTACTTCCGCTGTACTTCAAGCTACTAAATGGCACTGAAAGAATAAAAGATGTTGCTACTTGTGTGTGTGTGAAACTGTACTTGCGTGTTTCTGAATCCATATGTTACAGAGTACTCAAGTGACATTTGTGAGATGTCCTACAACTGTATTACCACAGCCATCTCCAAGACTAGCAACAAAAGTATTAAGGTGTTCTAGCTACTCAAATTTTGTAGCATGTGCATGAAACACAGAGACACACACCCAATTCATTGTCCAATTTGATAAATGTGTTGTACATTCAACCAAAAGGTTACTCTACTGAAACATGGAACTTATTGTAGTGTCCTTACCAGAAATAAATTTTAAAAATATCCATGGTTCTAATCCCACATTTTAATCTGCTGCTCTATATGTAATCATGCTTGCTACACTGAATGGTTGAATTACATTAGCATTTCAATGTTTGTGAAACATAGAATTACAAATATTTGAAAAACATGTACTTACACACTGGTATTCCAACATGGGGTATGTATGTATATACAGGGTGTGAATACTAGCAGCATGGGACATCGTCCGTTTGTTGGAATACCACAAAGTACAGCAAGCTCAGCAATAAACAACGACAGTCGCAGGATGGTTGTTGCTGAGGTAAGAACGTTTTACTAAATGAAGCATCGTTTCAGTAGTTGCTGAGGTAACAACGGCAGTCGCAAGATGAAGTCTTGTAGAATAAGAGGCGAAGAAAGCAAAAAAAATGGAAGAGTAAACCAGAGAAGGGAAGCCAGAGTAAGAAGGACAGTACAAAACCTCCGGCATGCTCATACTGCCAAGGAGAAGACCATGGCATCTAGAACTGCGAGTACATGAAAAGGACAGAAGAAATAATGAAGGAATTGAAGCAAACACAGTTGAAGCTCTAGAGTAGTGAAAAGTTCTTGTTCATTTTTAATGTAATTTATAGCATGTTACGATACAATTAGATGGTGATTTTTAATTTATAGCAAAAAAGACACTTGGATGTGGACATAGTGTTGAACAAGCCACAAAAAGATGAATTTGAAAACAGTTGCAATATAATTTAAGTTATTAAATTCTTTTGTTAGTATATGAATCATCTCTTTTACCTCAAGAATGTGGTCATGAAACAGTGTGGTTCTGGGAAATGATTTGATGAAATAGCCAAGGGCTGACCACTGTTACAACCGAAATCATGTAAGTGAAACAACATGGTATAACTACAAATACATCTGGGAATGGTTTAATGAAACAGCCAGTGTGACTACTGTTAAAACTGAAAAACTTAGTGAAATAGCATGGTTTAACTACTGTTACATAGGAATGGTTTAATGAAACAGTCAGGGCTGCCTAATCTTCCAATTGAATTGCTCTTAGTGAAACGACATGGTTTTAACCTCTGTTACATCTGGAAATGGTTAAATAAAACAGCTAGGGTTGCCTAATCTTACAAGTGAATTCCTCTTAGTGAAATTGCAAGGTTTTAACCACTGATACATCTAGAAATGGTTTAATGAAACAGGCAGGGTGACTACTGTTACAACTTAATTACTAATAGTGAAACAACATGGTTTGACTACTGTTGCATCCAGGGCTGCCTATTGTTACAACTAAATACTACTTAGTGAAACAACATTGTTTTTAACATCTGTTACATCTAGAAATGCTAAAATGAAACAAGCATAGCTGGCACCTGTTACAAATAAATTCCTCTTAGTGGAGCAAGACAAATGTACTAACATTACAACTCAAATTGTAATAATGAAACATCCCAAATAAAACTTGTAACATGTTAAATGTGGGCTGAGATGCTCTAAAATTAAAACAACATAATATCATATATAATTACACCACGAAATAAGTGGCTATCGAAATAAAAAAAGTAGACAACAACACCATGTGTCACAAGCAAACCATCATGGACCAAAACACACATTTTTAGATAATATGCTCCACATTTGTGCCACACAGCATAGAGAGAGGACTCCCATGCCATATATTACAAAACGAACTAAAAGATGTCTCTAGCATGGACCTCGACTCCACCTCAGTTACACGGGTGACCTGCTAAGCTATTACGGGACCATAGACTCGCAACTCGCACGCCGCCGCCACCGCCACCACCGCTGGTCCCCCTCCCTCCTCCTCCGGTACATCACCGGAGACCGGAGGGAGTGGGGATCCATCGCTTTTAAGTAAGTTTTTCCTTTAGGTTGTCTTAGGGTTAGGGTTTCTCCATGCCAAGTTTCTTGATATCGGAGATTTATGTCTTCCTCCTTCTCTTCTCCGACGACGGTGAAGGAGAAGGTTGGAATCGTTTTCTCCATGACGGATTCGTTGAAGATGGAGGCGACAACTTCTGCATCAGCTTCTTCATCGACATGACGACATGGAGACATTTGTTTCCGAACGGCGGCATCAAGGTGGAGATGATGCCGCCGCCATGGAATAATTTTCTCCAGTCTCTTCTTCGTTTTGTTGTGATTGGCTCTGACCACGATGAAGGACTAGGTAGAATAATTTTCAGATCAACCACGATGAAGGACTAGGGAGAATAATTTTCAGATCAGTCTTCCTCATTCTTCGGTGGCAGAAAGAAGAAAAAGGAAGCCACATGGAAGAAGTTTCTCAACTTCTCCTGCAGGAATGTTGGCCATCCGTTGGACATCTACCGTCTGACCGAAAACAATTGTTGCCGAATATTTGCCTGTGTGGTCATCCATACAAAACGTCAAATATGTTTGGATTTGAGATGTGAAGCCTTTTACAACGTGGGAATGAATTTCAGTTTCTGGATAGATGCCTTTTTCCAGAATACTTGTAACATGATGATATACCCAGCTATATTTTAATATAATTCTTCTTTTATCTAAAAGAAAAGACCGAAAAGACAACAAAAGCATCCACATTTTTGCCACATAGCATAGTGGACTCCCATTCCATATATTACAAAGGAACTAATGTTCATCGACCTCTGCTGACACATTTCTAGAGAGTACTATAGCAGCGACTTGATCAAGAGAACAATTTCTTCATGGCAGCCTCGTACTTCTTCCCAAATTCATCTTGCTTCACCACATCGTGCTCTGAATTGAGAAGTACGGCAGCAGTGTGCTTCCTGTACACTAGCGCCGGCCCCTACACATACAAAAAGGGAATGAAGATAGAAAATGAGAGCAATGAAAGCAAAAAAGAGAATAAAACTTTAGATAGGAAAACATACTTTCGCAAGAAATGAATCCACGATTGTCTTGCCGTCCCATGAGTACATATATATATAAAAAGAAAGCCCAAAAACACATTAGAAAAAAGTTGTGCTAAAAAAATTATAGGAAAACATATGTAATGAAACAAATTGTAGATAGCTGCTGCAATACTTTAGATAGTACAATTGAACCATATTAGTAACATCTATTGCAACAAAAACTAGTAATTAAAATAGAAAACATGAGATAGGGAAAAAATGGGCATACTGCAGGTATAATAAGGCCGTTGTTGACATAGGGGCAGCTAGTGCTCCCTAAAGCTTCATCTTTGAGAAGACATGCCTGGTACTTTTGGACTTCAAGAATCAGCTGATCGAGGATATGTCCAGCCCAATCAAATGATCTGATAGCAGATACATCATGCAAATATTTCACTGAGATACAGTTATCTGAGTTAGCTAACAGAGGAAAGACCCCCAAGGCAAGCAACATAAAAGCCCTTCATAAACATGGTAACATAAAATCCCTCATAAACATGGTCTGATGAGTAGCTTTCTTCATCAACTCCCTGCACTCAGCCACACCCAGACCTCGCACTGAACCCATAAAAGGCTCGCGAATTAGCTGATACGCTTCATATTCATCTGCAGTACAGGTAATCTTCACAGGCACTTCTCCACTAGGCACCCCAAGAACATTGCATACAAGTTGCTTGTCAAATGGAAAGCTCTTCTTCTCATTCCTAAACTCTCTCAGCTCAGTACTAATGTGCTTCATGACATAAGCAACAAGCTGCATTGGCATGCAATATCGGACATGCGAAGCAAAGAACCAAACCCATCATTTATCCAACGAATCTGGTCATCATTGAACATCACTTCACGGATCCTATGCACTTAAAACCTGTGTCAGAAAGGATCACTGCTGCTCTTGTGTTTGCTTTTATCAGCATCCATTCCTGCATGAAAAAAGAGGGAAAAAAGGAAACAACATATTAGTGTTGTTGCAACATGCCAAAAAAAAGGTTATGTTGCTGAAACAGTGAAAATGAAATAGCGTGATATATAATGCTGAAACAAAGCAGCATAGTATGATGAAATAAAAACAGACAGGACAATGGACGGGTCTCGGTGACCAGGAGAGTTTTCTATGGTGGTCTGACTCGTGTTGTTGTGTTGGTTACATGGGTTTGGTTTGGGTGTGGGGCATACAACAAAGCAAATGGAAGACAAAAGTGACTCCCAGTCAAATTCAACAAGCAAGCTTACACAACATAATCATTTTGTTCAGCAGAAATATATAGACCATAATAACTTTATTAGGCATTTCGAAACATGGATATGTAAAATAAGCAAGGTATGATCTCAAAACTGTGACTAACTCAACAAACCTTTCTCATTGGGGGATCCCTCCTTCATTGGAGAGTTGTTCATTGGAATATCGTCCGCTGCTGTCCTCGAAGATAGTTGACCTTCATCAGTAAAGGCCACACGCTTCCTCCCAGACGTACGCTTCCAACCACGGAGAACCCCAACAAGCCCAGCACGTGCCTCCCGATCAGTGCCATCTGGCTCCCCACTGATGTTAGCTGGCGAACCGTCCTTGTAGGGCGACACATCCAGGCCTGAACAGGTATGCATCGCTAAAAACAACAACGGATACCTCAGTCAAGCTGCAAACGACAGACAACAACAATACAGTCACATAACTTAATGAAATAGGTGTCTACTATGTGCCAGGAAACTGAATGAATGTAGCTGTGGCTCAAACCAGCAAATTTGCGTATGTCATTCAAGTACTATTACTGTCATGCTGTTATTGGTTGATGCTCCATTCAATTGATTACTGAATTTGCTCATTCCATGAAGTGGATATGAGTCTGGTTCATGTTCACGGTTAGGGGGTTCAGGAAGCAGTATGTTTGGTTCACGTTCAGGTGAAAGTGAATGGGAACCGCACAGGAAAAGGGGATCAGTCCTCCGGCCGCACGCCGCAGCGCCTTCGCCTGACGACCTCACCACCTCCGCACAGTCGTCCCCGTTGCTACTGGCCCAGTGGCGGGCCCAAGTATATGCATGGGTATTCAATTGAATACCCAAATTTTGTGGCAAACAAATTTATACATAGAGTTTATGTATATATATATATATGTATATATAATGAAAAAAGGAAATAGTCAGAGTAAATGAATATTCTGTAAAGAATTCAGCCCAAAAGCATTCCTATATGTTATGCAATCGCATCTATGCAGTCTTGTACATGCCAAATATTATGCTTTGTTTAAGAAAATTATACTCTTCTATATTTTGAATACCCACGCTTAAAATCCTGCGCCCGCCACTGCACTGGCCGCCGTCGTCGTCTAGGGTTGGGAGCTACGGCGACCGGAAACGAAGAGAGAAATGGGGAGAACGAACCTGTGGAAGCTGCGGCACGTGGTAGATGAGCGCTAGCGGCGGATGGCGGAGGAAGCGAGCGGGTGGCGCAGTGGAGACGACCCCTTCCCCGCCCCATGGCGCCGCGGTTCAATCGGCAGCGAAAAGGAACCGCCGCCGGCCGCGCTCGATGGAAGCGCGCGAGCGGAGGATGCCGGCGGACGCGAGCGTGTGGCGCGGTGGAGACGGCCCCCCTTCCCCGGTGGCGCGGCGGTTGATTCCCCGCGAAGTGGAGCGCGCCGCGGCCGCGGTCGCCTCTTCTGGAAGGAACCCCGCGACTTGGGGACGGAACGGGTACGGGAAATGAAAACTGCGGTTTCGTTTTTTGCCTGAAGAAGGCCAAGGGGGAGATGGGTCCGGTTGCTGGGCCGCCGGAGTGAGAGCCCAACAAAATCTTACCGTACGTAGGAAAACAAGCATTACCGCAGAATATTTGGCAAAAACAAGCCCATTTCCCGTTCTGGAATTCGGTGTCCAGAGGCCTGAAAGCCCAACTTCACCCGACGCCACGCCCCGCCCTGCCGAACCCTCTGCCGCCCCGAACTTTTTTTATTTTTAATTTTTTTAAAAAAAAATTTACAAAATAATCTTTGGTTTCAAAATATGACAGAACTAGTCGCCTACAGTGGGCGTTATATGTGACGTGGCACAGAGCCGGCCGCCGCCGGTGCCGGCTCTTACGGGTGGCCCACCTGCGTCCAAAAAACGCCCACTGCGTGGGCGTTTTTTGGTGGGGAGGGGGCCGCCTGCAAAAGTGCCCGTTGTTTTGCGGGCAGGCCGCAGAGCAGTAAAAAAACGCCCACTGTGTGGGCGTTTTTTACACTGCAGGGGGTCGCCTGTAAAATTTACCCTGTACGATGGTAAATTTATCCTGTAAAATTTACCCTGCAAAATTTACAATGCAAAATTTACCCTGTACGATGGTAAATTTACCCTGCAAAATTTACATCGTACAGGGTAAATTTATCCTGCTGATGATGGGCCACCTGCAAATTTATCCTGCAAAATTTACCCTGTACGATGGTAAATTTACCCTACAAAATTTACATCGCGCAGGGGTAAATTTTGCAGGCGGCCCCCTGCAGTGTAAAAAACGCCCACACAGTGGGCGTTTTTTTACTGCTCCACGGCCCGCCCGCAAAACAGCGGGCACTTTTGCAGGCGGCCCCCTGCAGTGTAAAAAACGCCCAAACAGTGGGCGTTTTTTTACTGCTCCGCGGCCCGCCCGCAAAACAGCGGGCACTTTTACAGGCAGCCCCCTCCCCACCAAAAAAACGCCCACGCATTGGGCGTTTTTTGGACGCAGGTGGGCCACCCGTAAGAGCCGGCACCGGCGGCGGCCGGCTCTGTGCCACGTCACATATAACGCCCACACAGTGGGCGTTTTTTAAAAAACGCCCACTGTAGGCGACTAGTTGTGTCATATTCCGAAACCAAAGATTACTTTTGTAAATTTTTTTAAAAAAAATTAAAAATAAAAAAAATTCCTGCCGCCCCGACCCCGCCGCCGACGCTCGCAGCCCCGTCCTTCTCTCGCCGCCTCGTCCTCGCCCGGGCCCTGACGCACGTCTCCCCGTCCTCTGCTCGCCCCGACGCCCGCCGCTCGCCGCTGCTCGCCCCGCCGCCCGCCGCCCCGACGCCCTTCCGGATCTCTGCCTCCACCGGCGCCGCCCCTCCATCAGCCTCGCCGCAGCGGCCGTCCTGCTCCACCTCTTCGTTCGCCGGTACGTGGTCCTCGCTCAGTAGCTCCCATGGATCCATCCCCATCCCCTTGGTTCATGCTTGCTCTGTGTGGACCGAGTCCGTCGCGTGAAAGGTGGGGGAGGCGGTACAGCCGCGCCGCCGCGGACCCTGCCCATAATGCGGGTCTGCCACGCCTGCACTGCCCCTGCTGGTTCACGTAGGGATACTCCCACGCGGTGGCAAGCCCGCCGTTGCGCGCGACCCACTACATGGCCGCCGCCGGATCGCCGCCGCCGAGGACGTGCAGTCCACGAGCTTCTGCTCTGAGAGGGAGACGAGACGGCCCATCCGCAGCTTGTACAGGCTCTCGATCGACGCCACCGCGGCGAACGCCGAGCAAGAGCCTATTATGCGTGTATAGACATATAGTATACTAATCTTGAAGAAGATGGAGCGTGATGATGTTCTACTACTTTGCTGCTCTTAATGCCTGCCTCTTGTTATTCAAAAACTGTAATCAACAGTGCGGTAGTATTCAGTTCTGAATGTTACTGGATGCTTCATATGTTAGTGGAGAAGCTAGCAGCACTGTAGTTTCTACTGGATGGGATTTGGTTGGACATTAGGCCTTAGCCAATACTTGAAATGACTATCCTGTGGTGCCATGAACCCAACCTTTTTTTTTTTGAAAGGACCATGATCCCAACTTATCTGAACATGCATTGGTTATCTTGCTTATTGCATTGCAGGAAAAAAGATGTATGAATGAATATGATGGGTCAAACTTTTTCATGGGAAGTCGATTCTCAAGAATTTCAATACTTGATGATTCCTTCTTTTAGCAACCAGTTTGAACTGAGAACATTGTATTGTTTTTGCTACTCTCCCTGTTCATCAGAAACATAGATAAGTGTTAGAATTTGTGATGGTATGCATCATTAACTTTGTGGTTTCACCGTAGTTTCTTAGCCATTTGTTGACCAAAACATCATGCCCAGTCAATGGATAGTTCACTAAGATGCCAGTCTACATGTATTCAGCACTCACAAACACTAAGGTGTAGGTAAATCCTAAAGTGGAGCATTTGGTGTAATACAACTGGATGACGTTGAGTCATTTGTTCAGAAAGCTCTGTAAATTTGGAGGATGATATGCGTGCCAGTCTTGCCCTTGGGTTGTTAAGCCGTTCGTGACAATTTGAATGGTGTAATTCAAATGTAACGTGTCTGAACAGCTTGTTTGATTGAGGGGTTGTGTACTTGAACTGGAATGTCTCTGAAGTGATGTTAACTGTAACGGTTTTAACTCATGTGACGTCTGGTTGCCTTTTCCTCCCCGCAGCGAAATTATCTCCACTCCCTCCTACCACTCCATCTTCAACTACCCTCTTCCCAGTCAACCAGCACCCGCTTGTTGGATGTTATAATGTCAGCCCACACATACCTTGCGATTCTGAATTGCAGACAAATAATTTTTGTGTTGACTTAACTGGATTTGTTTTCTTGGTGTTCTGTTTCTAGTCGCAGACGCGTGCCACTAATTGTTTGCTGAAATGCCTAGCTTGGGATGAAAATAATATTACGTGTAGTTTGCATTTAACTGTGAAAATATAGCTCCGTAGATGTCAAGGATTATACTTCAGGAGTTCTAGAGCAATTCTGTATCAGACTTCAGAACAATACCACTTTGTTGGCATCTTTGTTCATCTGTGTACTTATTTCTTGATTTTGATATACACATGTTATAATTTTAGTCATCTAACTTTGTGTTCAACTATATAGAGAGAACGCCACCGAAGGAACTTGAAGCTCTGGAAGCAAAAGGTTCTCTACAAACTAGTAATTGAACTCTACTAGGTATGAACAAGCTTCCCTCTGTTCCATATTTTTATTCATTTTGCCACATGCAAGAAACATGTTCTTGTGAGATAACTGAACTCGGAACCTCTTCCCTGTCACCATATAGACCATTCTTTTTGCCAGTGGTTGTCTCAAGTGTCAAGATGTTCCTTGTAGAATTTGTGGGAGTGTTCAATGCAATAGCCACCTTTTTATATAGAGAAAGCTTCCCCATTGTATTTTGGGTTGATTTGTGATCTGTTTGGACCATTCTAATTTTCTCATTTTTACTGATAAGTTGACATCATTATTTGTTATGTCATATGGTTACCTTAGCAGTAGATCTTGTTGCATGTTGTTCCCTCAAATGTGTTCATGCATTAGTTTTCTGAATATTCCTTTTGCTAGCTGGGTTACCATAAGATCATTTCAGTCTCAATGTAAGATCAGACTTCATTTTTATACCTGAATGTTACCTGAATGTGATCAGAGCTAATTGTTACTTGAATGTTATTGGAGTTGTGTCTCTGAATGTGAATAGAGCTCAATGTTATGCAGATCCCGGATGTTACTATGTCGGCCCGAACACCTATGGATGCGTTGGTTTTGCAGCTGGTGGGCATAGCCACAGCGGAGGCGACCTTGGAGCTCCATGTGTTCTACATGTCCAACAGCGGAAGCCTTGAGTTCATGGGGAGTCTCGAGCACTCCGGTCGATTGCCTCTTACTGCTTCAAGGGGAGAGGAGTCGATCGGGTATACCTCTCGAGTGGGTCCCGGTTTATACCTCAGTGTGGTGGGAGGCGGGGAGATCAAGCATCTCGCCCGTCTCTCCCCCTTGCTGGATAAGGAAGAAGAAGAGGAGGAGGAGGAGGAAGATATGGATAGGGAAGAAGAGGATCAAGAGAGTGCTCAGAATGGGGAAGAAGAGAAGAAGGAGGAAGAGAAGGAAGAAATCCTAGGGATAGAGGTACAAAAAAAGAAGGAAGATGGGAAGATGATATGGGCTGAGGTGCGGATATTGCCAGCAGGAACACGTGTTTCATTAGTGCTATATGAATTGAAGAGAGGATATTTCAAGTCAAGCACTAAGACAAGAGGTGAGAGGACAAGTAGATTAACTGTCACATCATCATTCTTTAGTAATTCACACTCTTTCACCATTACTTTTCTCAGTATATTAACCTTCTATAATCATTTTTTAGGAAAGGTATCTTGGATATTGACAAAAGCTTACACTCTAAATCTCTTGAAGAACAATAATGAAGAACAACTTCTTTATCTTATTAACATTAAAGAGAAGAAAAAGGGGAGAATAAAATTCTTTTTTTCCATTATTGGCTTGTCGAATTTTAATTACTGTTTTTATTGCAGGGCTTATGGCTTTCAAACGACTATTTGTCTGGAGATATCTATAGTGGTTCTTCGGTACTGATTGAAAAAAAAAACTAACAAGTATGTTGCTTAGATTTGTGCTCATAGTTATATTATTAATTGTTGTAGGTCTGTTCAAGTGAAGCTCATCAACAATTATGTTCCGTGGGTCATTTAGTGATTGAAGAAAAAACACTCTGTAAGTTTTTTATACATACATACAGACAGACAGATTGTTAGATCAAAGAACTTTGAATCACTCATCTTTATACAAATGATTTTGTAACAACAACAGGAACTACCTGTTCTGTACACCGATGCTTCTTTGAGAATGAACCATCCTTCAAGTTTGTATTAAAAAAGATGAAAATCTATGCATATGAAGAGATTAGGGAGGTTTAAATCATGTCATGTCTAGCCAATTCTGCTGTCCCTATGTTCTATCAGGTGTGTCTTTGGACTGAAACAAATATGCCATTGTTTAAATTGTTTTTCGGCATAGATTACTAATCATTAGTCTCTTTTATGACATTCAGGCTTGGGTCCAGGTCGAACCTGCTGGCTCTGGATTCAATCTCAACTTGACAGCATATGTTCTGATATTGATGGAACTTTGTGGCAGGTATTCACCTACGTTTTGCTGCCTGTCAAATCCAAACATCATTTATTTTCATAAAAGTAGTAGTAATTGCTGAGACACTTCATATAATCTGTTTTTTTTAAACATGCAGCGATCTGAAGTTTGTTTTGTATGATGGCAACCCTAAGTTAACATCTGAAGATCAATGGAGCCTGTTTGAAAATATGGCCAGATGTGTAAAGTACCTTCATGGAAGCGGTGTTATTCACCGTGACTTGAAACCCAATAACTTCACTGGTTACGATGGTTCCATAAAAGTTGGTGACTTCGGGCAGTTGCTGGATAAGTGATCAGGAACAAGGTTCAGAAGAGCTGGGAACAATGCTGTATGCAGCCCCGGAGCTTATGGATGGTTTAACAACCGAGAAGGTATGCTTATTTCGCCTTCCTCATACTACCAAAATTTGGGTCTGACTTTCGTTAGGGTTTATTTGAGCATAGGGTATGGGTTCCTTGTTGAAACTATCTTGGAATTCAGTTCGATATAGCTAGAGGGAATTCCTTGTTCCAGATGGGTTTCATGTGAACTATAACACTGGACTTGTCAATTAATCAGTCCTGGCAACTGGCATACATGCTTTTTTGGTAAGCTAGTCACAAATGGTACATATGGTACTCAAGATGTTCCTTACAATAGGAAACACACCAAGAAAATGACATTATTTTGGCACACAGATTTGGGGTTGTGTAATGTGTTGATTGCCCTTGAACCAAATCACATAGATATGTGCTAGTAAGCACAATGACATAATTTTGGATTTTGGGACCCTTTGAGATCTCTCTCACTCCCTCTGTTTAATTCTCATATGCTAAGCTTCCTACTCTTCACATGCTTATGGAAGGTTCCCTTCATAGTATGAATGTGATTTTATCCCTTATACCTTTTTATCCCTTATGGTACAGGTTGATATATACACCCTCGGTGCAATATATGTTGAGATTTCCCTCGTGTACCAACAAAATTGTAGGGATCCATGGCTGGGTCTTTATGATCTGTCGATGAACGGCTTGCATGTCTGGATGTTGACTTCTTAAAGAAGTTGACCCAATCAGACCCTTTGGCTCGTCCAACAATTAATGAAGTCTTGGTAAGTTATTTCAACAGTGATTGAACGGAAATACTTGTGGATACTCCTCCTACAGGGATTAAGCAGGCTGTGGAGATGCAGGCTGAAGCAGAAAGGCGAAAACGCGCCCAAATCCTTGAATCAGAAGGGAAGCAAGCCCAAATCCTTGAATCAGAAAGGAAGAAAACTTCCCATATCATTGAATCTGAAGGTGATGATTGTGCAAACCTTTTTATCTTTTAGCTTAGGATATGTGGTTTTAATACTGAAATATTGATAGGTAAAATGTGTTCCACATTTGAGTTATGTATTTTGTATTTGATACATGGGGTTTGAATTGTCTGACATATTTCTTTTGTTGTACCAGGAGCTATGTTGGATGTAGCAAACCGTGCAAAGGTTATGTGACATTTCACACTCATTTTTAGCATGTTTTCATTTTTTTTGTAAATCTGTTCAGCATGCATTATTCCCTGCTGTTTTACCTGATTTGATTTTATGGTGGCTATTGTGCAGTTCATTTAGATTTTGAGCATTGTAAATGATTTGCAGTTTTTTCTTCTAAAGGACTTGCATTTCTTTATCCATCTACCACTAAAATTTATTTATCTTGGCTATCACCATCAGGTGATGCCGAAGCAATTCTTGCCGAGTCTGCTCATGGAATGCGTTTGGTTTCAGAGGCGATGACAGCTGAAGGCAGTGCCGAGGTATCGAGGATTCTTAGTACTTAGTAATTACAGTGTCTGTGCTCTTGAATGCTAACAATGTTATATTTCTTTGCTAGGCTGCTAGCCTAAAACTTGCAGAGCAATACATCAAAAATTATCAAATCTATCACAAAAGGTGAGATTGTCATAGTTCTGTTGCTCTTCTTTATCTCCGGCCCCTTTTGTGAATTGCTGATGTTTTCTTTTTCAAATCCAGACAAATGCAATGCTCCTTCCAGGCCACAGTGCTAGCCCAGCATCTTTGGTAGCTCAGGCAATGAAGACGAACCACCCCCAGATAGAAGAGCTGGAGGAATCAGGAAAGACCAGTCCTGCTGCCCCATTTGCCCCATCTTCTGAAGTGATCAAGAGAGCACCACTAATTGAGGAACAAGATTCTAATCACCAGTCAAAGCTGCAATACCCATAGAACAAGAAGTGAGCTTCGCTCAAGTGCTTGAAGTCCTTTTCTTGTCTCTATTGTTCTGTAACATGAGAGTTGTCACTAAGAAACACCAGTAGAGGTTTAGTTCTCGTGTGGCGGAGAAGCAAAAGACCATTAGGCATTTGGTTTCTGGGAGTTAAACACGACCCCTGATAGAGAGATTTGATTCTGTTCAAGGTTTTACTTTGGTTCGTTTTTATTAGATGAAAGATTGTAAAAAGGCAAGGCTGTTTTTAATGGCGGTAAAACAAATCGCACACGATGGCTACCAGTTTTGCCCAGTTCACTTAACATGTTATTTTTTTTTTTCTTGCTGAGCTTGGCTACTTATGGTTGGCTATCTGTGAAATCTGGTTTGATCTGAAACCAGGTTTGATCAATATCTAGTCTCTGCTATTGCAGTGGAGCTATGAATACTGTTTACATCGTTATCACTGTTTCTGATGTAAATTCCTGAAAGGGAAAATAATTACGTAACCTCGTCTCTGGCGTTCTGCCGCATTATACCATTTTGACTATCTCTCAGCTCGGACCTGTTTGGCATATTTGTAAAGCTATTCACCTGTAATTTAGACATGCAATCTCTTTGCAGCACTCTCCTGCTTTAGCTTCTGCTTTGTTCAGAGGGTTTGGTTATGCGCTTCAGCACACAAGCCACTACACAACGTCGCTTTCATTCACAATTCACAAACATAGTAGTAGTAAGGAAACGAACACAGGACCACATGGTCTGAACTGGGCTGATTTTAGCTGAATGCAGATGGCCAAATCAGCCCAGCTGGCTAACAGACCAGACGAATTCAGCCCAGTGCATATCAGCCGAACAGGGCCATAGAGTTTCAGTCCTCCCAACCCCCGAGCGCTCCAACGGGCGACTCGGGGGGGCACCATCGCCGGCGCCGACATCCCTCCAGCCCCAGAATTTTTTTTATTTTTAATTTTTTTTAAAAAAATTTACAAAACTAATTTTTTGTTTCGAAATATGACAGAACTAGTCGCCTACAGTGGGCGTTTTATAAAAAACGCCCACTGTCTGGGCGTTATATGTGACGTGGCACAGAGCCGGCCGCCGCCGGTGCCGGCTCTTGCGGGTGGCCCACTTGCGCCGAAAAAACGCCCACTGCGTGGGCGTTTTTTGGTGGCGAGGGGGCTGCCTGCAAAAGTGCGCGCTGTTTTGCGGACGGGCCTCGGAGCTGGGCGTTTTTTGCGCTGCAGGGGGCCGCCTGCAAAACAGGCGAGGCCAGCCGCGCTCATTTGCAGTGGGCGTTTTTTGGGCCAACTCTATAAATAGGCAGCCCCCTCTTCAGATTTTCATTATATTCACTAAAATTTTCAGAAAAAAAGAAAGAAGAGAGGAGGGAGGGGAAGGAAGTAACGGCGAAGCCCTGCCAGTTTGAGACCTCGGCTTTTAGGTAAGTTTCTCATACATTACAAGTCTGTTGCTATGCATTAGTAAAAAAATATGCACTAGAGTTGTTTATTTTTTAGTTGACTCTGGGTAGATCTGTGAGTAGTATGTATATTAGATCTATAAATAATGATGTTAGAGCATTGCAGTTCATGTTAGAAATAATGATGTTTCTTCTATGCTTTAAACAATGGATTGTATGATTTGAAATGTGACGAATATCGTATTTTCTCTGAATAGATATGTTTAGGGTTTAGGGTTTAGGGTTTAGGAATAATGATGTTTATGCTATGCTTTAAACAATGGATTGCATGATTTGAAATGTGATGAATATCGTATTTTCTCTGAATAGATATGTCAAGCAAAGTGATGTTTCGGTTGTTCCATGGTAGTGGTACTGTCAGATATGGCCCGTATGGTATAGATCTGTCTGAATTTGGGTCAACACTAAAGGGGATAGATAGGCCAGCGGAAAGAAATTTTGGGTCAGTGTGCAACTGGTTAATGAGGGCATTTCATATCAACCCAGAGGTTAACACAATAAAAGTAAATATAGTAGTCAACCGTGGCAACGAAGAATGGTTCTGGGAATTGATATCGGTAGATTGCACGGAAACATGGAAATGGTACGTAGAAAATGCATTGCAGCGGGGCTGGGAACCCAGCATTTTCATGGAGGTGCACGATAAAGACAATGCAACCTTGCAAGATATGGAGGGTACAAGCATGGTTAGGACTGATGCTGAAATGGAAGAGGGAAACGACCGTGCTCAGCAAGGAGAAGAACAGGGACATGATGTGTAGGAACCAGAAAGAGAAGGAGAAGCCAGTGAGCCGAGAGTCTTGGCAGATGAGGGCGAGAGGATCAACTCCATTGTTCAGGCAATGGAAAACGAAGATGCGGCGAATGAGGAAGTGGATGGTGATGAATCTTCTGATAAGGAAGGATGCAATATGAATCCGTGGCAATGGTCTAATGAAGACTTCTCTGGACTTGCTATTTCAGAGGGATACCATGTTCCATGGGAGTATAAAGAGAATGAGGTAATCGAGGGAGCGATGTACGCAGAGAAGGAAGAATTGATGGAGGCAGTCAAGCATTGGGCTGTATCACTGCAGAGGGAGTTCTGGGTAGCAGAGTCCACAAAGTGTGTATATGAAGTTAAGTGCATGAGATCCAACGATGGTTGTCCGTGGAGGGTGTATGCATTCAAGGGAAAGTGGAAGGATTATTGGAAAATGTCAATAGTCACTGGGCACAACTGTCACTTGAAAGGTGTACAGAAGTACCATAGAAACATGACATCTGCATTTATTGCTACAGAGATGTATTCAGATGTTGTGCATAATCTGGGATATGAGCCAAGGTCAATAATAAGGCATATCGAAGATAAATTTAAATACACCATTTCATATGCTAAGGCGTGGAGGGCAAAACAGAAGATTATCGAGATGAGATTTGGCACATTCAAAGCCTCATATGATAATTTACCATCTCTTCTTCAATGCATAGCCGCCAGAAATCCAGGGACATGTACAGATCTTAAAACATACCTAACCATGGAGAATGACCGTGCAGTATTGGTCTTGCAACGTGCTTTCTTTGCACTAGGTGCTTGCATCAGGGCATTTGTGCATTGTCGTCCAGTACTCTGTATTGACAGGACATTTCTGACAGGTAAATACAGAGGTCAGATACTAACAACAATTGCCGTAGATGGGAACAATCAAGTTGTACCACTGGCATTCGCTTTTGTGGAGAGCGAGAATACCGATAGTTGGTACTGGTTTCTCAAGCAGGTGAAGGTTAGCATTGTTGGTATGAGTCCTGGTGTATGCCTAATTCATGACCGTCACGCTGGACTTCTTCGGGCAATTGAATATCTGAAGAACGGTGATGCAGAGATGGGATATGGTAAAGATTGGCCAGATGTTCAAAGTCGGTGGTGTATGCGTCACATGGGTGCTAATTTTTACAAGCAGTTTAAGAGCAAGAGCTTGATGGATCTATTCAAGAGGCTATGCGGACAGAATCAAGAGAAAAAATTCAACGAGCTTTGGAGGAGGTTGGATGAGCTCACAACGAAGCAAAGGGAAGAGCACTCAAGCCGATCAGCACCTGTTGGTGAGGATGGTCCAGAGGCCTTAGGACCGCTGCCCACAGATGGTCCAAACATCAGAAGGAGATCGACATCTGCTGTGAGAAAAATTTTTGCACTGGATAGAGAATGAGCCTAAGGAGAAGTGGTCTTTGCTGCATGATGTCGGCGGAGCACGGTTTGATATTATGACAACTAATTTGGCCAAAGTTTACAACTGGGTGATGCGTGGTGTTAGAGACCTTCCCTTGGTTGCCATTGTTGAGTTCATCCTGCATGGAACATGCAGATATTTCAGAGACCGGTACCAAGTCGCTGCCCTATCAATGCAAATGCGAGGTGTTTTCTTCGGACATATGCTGACAAATTATCTGGAGGAAAAACGTAAGAAGGCAAAGGAGCATAGAGTTATAACTCAAGGTACTAGAGAGCACCGATTTGAAATCTTGTATGCTGATAGGGCCAAGCGTGGAATATATAGAACAAGAGTTGTGCAAGAATGCATACTTAAAGAGGATGGGTATTGCGCATGCACGTGCCACAAGCCAAGACTCTACCACAAACCATGTTCCCATGTTATTGCAGTGAGCTCGGAGTGTGGAATACTTGATCATACTTTTGTATCTCCCTATTTCACCAAGGAAGCCATATTGCATACATGGTCACATGAAATTTATGGTTTTGGCATAGCGGGGAATTTTACAGGTACAGTACCGCAACCTAGCTATATTTCAGACCTAAGTAAGATCAGAGACAAGGCTGGGCGTCGGAAGACAAGACGTATTCGAAACGCCATGGATGAGTCCGAAGCAGGTGGAAGGTACAAACGTTGCAGCAAATGCGACAAGGAGGGACATACTTACAAGAAGTGCCCGAAGGACTCAGACATGCCCACAACAGCAGAAGCCCCACCATCAGGATCCGGATTGGATGGTACCCCGCCAACAGGAGAAGGGACAACTTCTAGGCCCACCAGGCCAAGGCGTGCACGTGTGCCTCGTGGTTCAGTCGTGTAGTGATGTGTAGTAAGCTTGGTTAAGATTATGTAATGTACGGTTTTTGCTTTGTTGTAACTGAAGTGAGCAAACTTGTTGTTTCAACCTATCTTACAGATGTAATGTTCATAATCTCAGTCTTGTATTTGAATATATTTCTGTTACATGTTGTATGTGCATTCTTTATGTTTCAAATTCGATCACTTCTTGTTGTACCTTAAATTTATTATTGTATACTTTTTCACTTTCTATTTGCATGTGTCATATGTGTTAACTGTGATAATGTCATGCAGGGATGGCGGACGACACACCAGAGCTGCTAGATCGAGGGATCGATCTGCAGCACCGCTCGTACCGTATTACGGTGCAGAACGCCAATCTGCCCGTACTTCGACCGTGACCATCCAGACGTCTACTTTCAGTGGACCCTCGGTTTTGTTCCAGGTATCCGTTGACTCTTCGAGGTCTCCCAATTAAGTACACATGGCTTCTTAATAACATAAAATTTTTATGTGCAGGTTACGTGAGGCAGGCCTCTTCCCGTTGTGTCGTCTTATGGAGGCTCGAGCTGGTGAGGCCGATGAGATGAGGAGGTGGAGTTTCGATAGGTCTCTTCTAGCATCCCTGGTCGACCGATGGAGGCCGGAGACACACACGTTCCACCTGCCGTGCGGGGAGGTCGCACCGACGCTTTAGGACGTTGCGTTCTTGCTTGGCCTTCCCCTCGCTGGCGATGCCGTCGGGCCAGTCGACAGACTTCATGATTGGCGAGACGACATTATGGCCCGCTTCGGCCATGTACAGCGTCACCCTACACTTCCAGCTATGAGCAGTCTCCCTCCGTACACGACCATGGGCCCGTCGCAGCAGTGGCTCATGCAGTTTACCGTAAGGCCTATTTTAAAAGAATTTTATCAATTTACAATTCTACTCAACTTTATTAACTGTATCTTTTTCAGTCCGATCAGCTACACCCAGAGGCTGACGTGTACTCTGTGCAACGGAGCTTGAAGGCCTACTTGTTGTGGCTTTTTGGCTGGGTCATGTTCACCAGCAGCGCGGAACATGCCGTCGACAAGGTCATGATCCCCTACGCGCGCGCGATCGCTGATGTTGACGAGGGAGCAGTGCCACAGTGGAGCTGGGGATCTGTAGTACTGGCGGTGACGTACAGGGGGCTTTGCGAAGTGTGTACCAAGATAGAAACAGGTTCTTTGCTCACTGGTTGCCCCCTCCTTCTACAGCTATGGGCAGCTGAACGGTTCACGATTGGTCGACCTGTGGTGGATCACACCGCCTACGAGGAGGACCTGTACTTGCAGCATCCACCCGAGGACTTCCCTACCATGGGTACAGTCTGGTGCCATCGTCAGGTTTGTGTTCCTAGCTGACGTATATAGTTAATTCGTATCGTACCTTCTAACCCTTTTATTGTTATATTTCAGCGACGATGGGCACATGTGCAGGTCACGCGGTCGTACAACGAGTTTATGCTGGAGTTCGACAGGATACAGCCGACCGACATGATCTGGGAGCCTTACAGCCAGGAGGCTATCCACGCACAAGCTCCCCTTGGGCTGTCCACGTTGTGCACACGTGACCAGGCCTTCTGGCTGACGCTTAGACCGATGGTGTTCGACATATTCGTCGAACCGCACTGCCCAGGGCGTGTTTTGCGCCAGTTCGGTCTCATGCAGTCGTCCCCCGTCCCTATCATCCGTACCGTCCCTGCAGATGCTCATAGGTAAGTACTACTAACAACTGACTTTGATAAATTAATCGCAGTAGACATGTCTTACTCAAATTTGTGTTCAGGCTGACTCGGAGGGGACAGGTCGGCGGCAACTTATGGGTTCCACGTCTGCAGCCATACGTAGACGATTGGTTGCTTGCCACAGAGGACGTCGTTGATGAGTACCGCCCCCACACCGAGGACTCGTACATGATGTACCTCCGGTGGTACCAGCCTCGTACCCGCACACGTGTCACCTTCGTTCCTCCGGAGCAGCAGCCACACGTCGCCGCCGTGGGTGACGCTTACCCTCCACACCGTGATCAGGAATACTTCCACACCGTGAGTACTTGAATCTCTCATATATATTAGTAGTTCATTACGTATATCTTTCATCTTACTTAAAACTGAAATTAGGTCAATGGTACGCAACTACTTTACACGGAGGTTGACTCCGTGTGTCGCTGCTTGGAGGGTGGCTTAGCGTTGATAGTGGACGAGCAGTGCACCTCGTACACGCGGATGTGTACGACGCTTAGATCTGTGCTGAGGGCTCTGACTTGTTGGACCTCCGACGCAGCGCCTCAAATTCCTGCACCGGCACCCGCAGCACGTCCTCCTGCACCCCAGAACAGAGGTAACTCTGTGTACCGCACCTCGTCTACCTATGTTTTTCCAATCTGGATGACTGTGTGACTTACGACGACACCTTTCACAACGTTCTCTACGCCATACCTTCGTTCCTCCGGAGCGGGGTCCTCGGTGCACGGAGCAGAGGCATCCAGGCACTTCACTCATGCTCCACCCAGCGCGTCGGCCCATGGTGAGGGTTCCTCTGCTCAGGGAGCAGCTTGGGGAGCCTGGCCTTCGCCCCATGGAGTGGGTACCTCCTCTCAGGGAGCAGCCTGGGGAGTCTTGCCTTCGCCCCATGGAGTGGGTACCTCCGCACAGGGAGCAGCTTCGACGTCGGGCCAGGGAGCCGGCACCTCGTCGCGGACCTACCGACTACCTAATGACCCCCCACTGACGCATCGATCAGCGACGAGGAGGTCGAGATTGGCCCTTCACAGCTTGCAGGAGCACCTCCGCCCTACACGCAGGAGTTATCACAGATGACTCTAGTGCAGCACGTCCGCGCGACTCGAGGTGTTCCACCGGATCGCCACACCTACTCGTCGGGGCACGTGCGACCGAGGAGGCCGAAGAGGGGTAGAGGGCAGGGGCAGGGACAGGCTCGGGGACAGTAGTACCCTGTATGATGTAATTACTATCTTGATGTATGATACACACTATCCTTTTGTCAAAATTTACCCTAAACCCTAAACTCTAAACCCTAAAAACCCTAAACCCTAAAAACCTTAAACCCTAAACCCTAATCCCTAATCCCTAAACCCTAAACCCTAAAAACCCTAAACCCTAAACCCTAAACCCTAAACCCTAAACCCTAAACCCTAAACCCTAATCCCTAAACCCTAAAAACCCTAAACCCTAAACCCTAAACCCTATACCCTAAACCATATACCCTAAACCCTAAACCCTTACATGCTTGCATTACATCCGTTATAATAGTCCATTACAGCACAGTTAAAACTCACGGAAACAGTTCATTACAATAAAATTATAGGTCCGCTAGGGCGATGAGCTACTAATCCGAATTTATCTAACAAAACGGCCCTAATAATCCGAAACATAACCGGGAAGCAAGTCTTCATCTTCAGAACCACTATCCTCTCCCACAAACGCATTGGTACGGCTACGCTCAGCTGCGTTGGCCTCTTCTTCCTTTTTTTTTTAGTAAGCGGCCTCCAAGTCATCAAGGGCTTGGGTGAACGCTTCATCATACTCCTCTTCTTCCTTTTTTTTTGTAGTAAGCGGCCTCCAAGTCATCGAGGGCTTGGGTGAACGCTTCATCATACTCCTCATCCTCGTCGTTCATCGGCATCTCTGCCTCCGCTATCTTCTGCTTCTTCTTCACATCAGCACTCCTCTTTTTGGCCTCCTCCATCTTCTCCCTCGCATGCAAGGATGCTTCCTCTTCTCTCTTCTTTTTCCATGCATCACAGTCTTTCTTCCACCGAGCAGCACTTGGGGTTTGGACACACAATCATCGGGCATAGTCAACCTGCGCTTAATGTAGTTGTCCACAAGCTGAGTACCAGACCTGAACTTTAGGTCCATTAGTTGCTTTTGCTTCAGTGTATCCATGCATTCCCTGCGGTCTTCAACATGGGCAAAAACCTCCCACTTGCATTTCCTACGGCTCTGTGATCGAACGGAACAATTTAAAGTCAGCAAATACAAAAAGTTTAGATATCAAGTGAGCAACAAGTGGAACAAAAGGACCTCATCGTAATCAACCATATGGCTGCACCAATAGCCTATTCCAAGCTCCGATGGTAGTAGGCCATACTGCGCTTCGACACCACATTTGCACAACACAGGAGGCTTGGGGATAACCACTTTTCTCTTCTTGTCCACCTTCGGCTCCGGCCATTTGTTCTTTGGACCCCACAGCCACTCCCTGAAGTTACACTTTCGCAACAAGGTATACCCACCCTACAATGTAAAATGTTAGTACATGCACAAATACTAAGAAAGCCATGACCGCATACAATTTGCACTTACTCCGGCGGGGTTAGGACATTCGAACTCGTTAGGCCTATCTGAACTTATTACAGAATAATCTCCGTATTTGCAACGAGGCGGAGATTGACGTCTCAATTGGGCTATTTTCTTCTCCTCGTCTGTCATTGGGGGGTCAGGGGGAGGTGCCACCCACCGCTCAAATTGATCGGGTGGATTATGCTTCCCTTTCTACCATTTGTCAAACTGGAGATACCTTGGGTCAAATTTGTTTGGACCGTCAATCCACTGAAAGAAAAAGCACCGCTCATGGGCCTACAAAACATGATTGCTAACAACATTGTTAGAGATGCAAGAGCTGCAATTACTAGCAATGAATAAAGGCGCAGTGACAGAGGTGCAATTACTTACATTGAATCCACCGCATGTGTAGTAGCAACGGGCAACTGTGTCTTCATGGCGAGATTGGCCAATATCAGCCGGTTCTCCACAGTCACAATTTGGGACAGGGACTGCAGGAGGAACAGGAGCATTCTTGTTAGACACGTCGGGATACCATTCTCTAGGGCGACCTTATTTTTTCCAAAACTCCGTCCGCCACAAGTTTTGCATATCTATTCAGAGAAAATACGATATTCATCACATTTCAAATTATGCAATCCATTGTTTAAAGCATAGCATAAACATCATTATTCCTAAACCCTAAACCCTAAACATATCTATTCAGAGAAAATACGATATTCGTCATATTTTAAATCATACAATCCATTGTTTAAAGCATAGAAAAAACATCATTATTTCTAACATGAACTGCAATGCTCTAACATCATTATTTATAGATCTAATATACATACTACTCACGGATCTACCCAGAGTCAACTAAAAACTAAACAACTCTAGTGCACATTATATTTTACTAATACATAGCAACAGACTTGTAATGTATGAGAAACTTACCTAAAAGCCGAGGTCTCAAACTGGCAGGGCTTCGCCGTTTACTTCCTTCTCCTCCCTCCTCTCCTCTTTCTTTTTTTCTGGAAAATTTAGTGAATATAATGAAAATCTAATGAGGGGGCTGGGTATATATAGGGGACAGTGGGCATTTTTTGGGGGTGAGGGGGGCCGCCTGCAAATGAGCGCGGCCGGCCTCGCCTGTTTTGCAGGCGGCCCCCTGCCGCGCAAAAAACGCCCACACAGTGGGCGTTTTTTTACTGCTCCGAGGCCCACCCGCAAAACAGCGCGCTCTTTTGCAGGCGGCCCCCTCGCCACCAAAAAACGCCCACTGGGCGTTTTTTGGGCGCAAGTGGGCCACCCGCAAGAGCCGGCACCGGCGGCGGCCGGCTCTGTGCCACGTCACATATAACGTCCAAACAGTGGGCGTTTTTTAAAAAACGCCCACTGTAGGCGACTGTCATATTTCGAAACAAAAAATTAGTTTTGTAAATTTTTTTTAAAAAAAATTAAAAATAAAAAAAACTCTCCAGCCCCACGCCTCTCTCCGGCCGCCGCAGCCGTCCTCTGACGCGCGGAGGCGGCAGGCCGGAAGCCAGTCTCGTTCCATTTTCTTCCTCCTTCCCACCCTCCTCTTCCCCCCCAACTCCGGCCAGATCCGGCCATTTGGGTGGCTGGTGGCGCTGCTCCAGACCCTCTTTGGCCGGATCTGGCCCCTGCGAGCATGGCCTGGGCATGGGGTTGGCCGGCGGCTGCCCATTCGCCGGGGGGCTTCGTCCATGCTGGATGCTGTCTCGCCTGGCGGCCTCAGCCCTCGGCGGCGGCGCGGCCCCCTCCCCGAGACGCTGTGTTACGATCCCTCTCCCCATACTAAATGCTTCCTCTCCCACGCCGCCAGGATGCATGCCGCCCGCTGCACGCCGCCCCACGCTCCATCGCCGAGACCTGGAGGCGCCCTCCCACCGCCCGCACGCTGCAGGCCACGCGCCGCCACGCTGCGAGGCCACCAAGATGCAAGACATTACTGCTGGCCGCACTCACAGCCTCTGCGTCGAGTTACCATTAGATCATTTCAGTCTCAATGTAAGATCAGACTTCATTTTTATCCCTGAATGTTACGAGCTAATTGTTACTTGAATGTTATTGGAGTTGTGCCTCTGAATGTGAATAGAGGTCAATGTTATGCCGATCCTGGATGTTACTATGTCGGCCCAAACACCTATGGATGCGTTGGTTTTGCAGCCGGTGGGCACAACCACAGCGGAGGCGGCCTTGGAGCTCCATGTGTACTACATGTCCAACAGCTGAAGTCTTGAGTTCATGGGGAGTCTGTAAGTTTTTTATACATACATACAGACAGACAGATTGTTAGATCAAAGAACTTTGAATCACTCATCTCTATACAAAGGATTTTGTAACAGCAACAGGAACAACCTGTTCTGTACACCGATGCTTCTTTGAGAATGAACCATCCTTCAAGTTTGCATTAGAAAAGATGAAAATCTATGCATATGAAGAGATTAGGGAGGTCCAGATCATGTCATGTCTAGCCGATTCTGCTGTCCCGATATTCTATCAGGTGTGTCTTTGGACGGAAACAAATATGTCATTGTTTAAATTGTTTTTCGGCATAGATTACCAATCATTAGTCTCTTTTATGACATTCAGGCTTGGGTCCAGGTCGAACATGATGGCTCTAGATTCGGTCTCAATTGACAGCATATGTTCTGGTATTGATGGAACTTTGTGGCAGGTAACCTACGTCTTGCTGCCTGTCAAATCCAAACATCGTTTATTTTCATAATAGTAGTAATTGCTGAGACACTTCATATAATATGTTTTTTTTGAACATGCAGCGATCTGAAGTCTGTTTTGCATGATGGCAACCCTAAGTTAACATCTGAAGATCAATGGAGCCTGTTTGAAAATATGGCTAGATGTTTAAAGTACCTGCATGGAAGTGGTGTTATTCACCGTGACTTGAAACCCAATAACTTCTTCACTGGTTACGATGGTTCCATAAAAGTTGGTGACTTTGGGCAGAGTTGCTGGATAAGTGATCAGGAACAAGGTTCAAGAGAGCTGGGAACAATGCTCTATGCAGCCCCGGAGCTTAAGCATGGCTTAACAACCGAAAAGGTATGCTTATTTCGCCTTCCTCATACTACCAAAATTAGGGTCTGACTTTCGTTAATCTTCCTCTACACTTCATGTGGCTATTTGTTTATCCTGTTTCAGATTTACAAACACAGCTACGAGTGTCCTTTTTCTCTCTGTACTGACCAACGTATTCACTACTGCAGCTTCTGTTATCAGGGCCATAGGACCAGTGACCAGTTTGTGATATTAGTGTACAAATGTTGGATTTGGCCTCCCAGTGAAAGGCTGTGCCTCCAAAGCGCTGCAGCTAAGTGGACATTTTCAAAAGGCACTCCGGTAACCATGCTACTCAACATGTTACTGGTTTTTTTCCACTTTGTTTTACAGCATCCTGCTCTTGGGTTTGGTCCTGCTTAGCTTGGGGGGGGGGGGGACCTCACCTGCTAAGTTTACTAGAACCTTATATCCCTCCTTGTTTTAGCAGTGTTCACAATGAATTTAGCTTTTTCCCACCAACCATGTCGTTGCCTATAATTTAGGAATTTCTTTATTTCTTTCTTTCTTTATCTTTACACCAGTCAACCTCCGTATGTCTTCTTCATCCACAATAATGGAAATTGGTATGCCTTCTATCTCGATGAAGATAAAGATGAGTACATGACCTCTTTTGTTTTCATCGAGATGGATGGGAATTGGCATTTCTTTGGTATATTGTGTTAGACATAATCTGCTGCCAACCCACTTTTTCCTCTCGGCATGGCCAGGACAGATAGCAGGTCAGCTGTCGAGGCCACGGCGTGCTGCAGGGCATGGCATTAGGCCATCACTGCTGCTGATGTAGGCATAGTACTAGGAGTAGTTGAGGGTTGTGGACACCCATACCCCTTTGTACCATGTAGTAGGTAGAAACTTGTGTATATATGCTATGCAAGGCATTGGAAAAGGTAGCTCTTGCCACCAGATTTCAGTCCGCAGAGTGTGTGCTGTGTGTGTGTGCGGAAGAGAGCTCGGCTCGTCTTCTTCCTTGGTTCAGGGAGAAACTTGAGGGGGGGGTCGAGCAGTTCCTGCTAGCCTCGACGGTGCGAGGTCGAGGGGTCAAACAGGTGCTGTTTGCCTCGGTGGTGCTAGGATCTAGCGCCAACACGTGGTATCAAAGTCGTACAACGTTGTTAGGCTTCACCGCCGGCGATGTCGAACTCTGGTGCGGGGATGCCGGGCGTAGGGACAAGTGCTGGGGGCCAGGTGCTTGTTCCGCAGCCGGTCAAGGTGCGCGTGGTGAGGGAGTTCGGCGGGACTAGTTCCTGGCCGATGCTCATTTGCACCTACTATAGCGAGTGGGCCGTGCAGATGAAGTGGAAGTTGCGCGCCTAGAAATGGTGGGCGGCCGTCGAGGTCGGCAACGCCGGCGAGGAGGCGGAGGTGGGCGTCATGGAGGCGCTCATGGCCTCCACCCCGAGCGAGTTCCAAGAGGTGCTCGGGGCCAAGAAGACGACGAAGGAGGCATGGGAGATGCTGGAGTCATTCCGCATCGGCTCGGATCGAGCCAAGCGGGGGAAGGTCCAGCAGCTGCGCCAGGAGTTCAACGACATCCGGCGAGTCGGTGGAGGACTTTGTGCTACGTCTTCAGTCACTGGCGAGCCAGCTGGCCACCTTCGACAAGCCGCTGGAGGACGAGGATCTCATCAGCAAGCTCCTGTGCGTGGTGCCTCCCAAGTATGCCCAGCTTGCTCTGTCCATCAAGACGATGCTATACTTGTCCACGCTGACCCTCGAGGATGTGGCGGGGCGGCCGCGGGCGGTGGAGGGCCGCAGACTAGCGCCACCGGAGAAGGAGAAGCCTAAGTTGCTGCTGTCAGAGGAGTGGACAGCATGGATGAAGGAGAAGCACTGGTCTGGGGAAGCCTCGAGCCGCGGCGGTGGTGACCATGGCGGCCACGGCGGCAAGCCACAGGGGAAGGCTCCGGCAGACAATAAGAAGGGCAAGAAGAAGACCGTCGCTCCCAATGCTTGCCGGAAGTGCGGCAAGGTGGGGCACTGGCCACGCGAGTGCCCACAGAGGAAGGAGAAGAAGGAGGAGGCGCACCTAGCTCAAGACAACAGTGACAACGGCGACCATGTGCTCCTGATGGGGGTGTACTACGCGGAGCAGAGTGGCGAGGCAGAGGAGCTGGAGGTGGAGCAGAGGACTACACCACCGGTCGTCCACCACCTTGACGAGCCACGTGCATAGGTCCATCTGGGCATCGCCGAAGACGAGTCGGAGCAGAGGTGGTACCTCGACTCCGGTGCGAGCAACCACATGACGGGCTGCCACGCCGCCTTCTCCGAGCTCGACGACAAGCATGCCAGGAGCGTCAGGTTCGGCGACGACTCCCGGGTGCAGATCCGCGGGCACGGCACGGTGCTGTTCCGATGCAAGAATGGCGAGCACCGCGCTCATGGAGGTCTACTACATCCCGGAGCTCCGGTCGAGCATCGTCAGCTTGGGACAGTTGGACGAACACGGCGTCGAGGTGCTGATCCACGACAGGGTGCTGCGCGTCAAGGATCAGGACGGGCGTCTCCTGGCAAAGGTATCACGGTCACGTAACCAGCTTTATCTTCTGGACTTGAAGATGGAGCAGCCGGTGTGCCTCGCGGCGGTGTGCACGGAGGAGCCATGGCTATGGCATGGCCGGTTCGGCCATCTGAGCTTCGACGCTCTGGGTCAGCTCGGGAAGATGGTGACCGGGCTTCCGCAGATCGAGCATGCTGGGGAGCTTTGCGACAGCTGCCTGGTGGGGAAGCAGAGGCGGCTGCTGTTCCCGAAGGCGGCGAAGTACTGTGCGGCGGAACCCCTCGAGCTGGTCCATGGGGACCTTTGCGGGCCTAACACCGGCGACTCACGGTGAGGAGCAAAAGCAACGCGGCGGACGCCATCAAGCGCTTCAAGGCGCGTGCAGAGGCGGAGTCGGGGAAGCGGCTCCAGGTGCTGCGGCGGTGGAGTTCGCCGAGTACTGCGCCGAGGAGGGTGTGGGTCGACACCTCACGGCACCCTACACACCGCAGCAGAACGGCGTCGTGGAGCGCCAGAATCAGACTATCGTCGGCATGGCGCGGTCGATGATGAAGGGCAAGGGGATGCCGGCAGCGTTCTGGGGAGAGGCGGTCATGACCGCTGTGCACATCCTCAACCGCTCACAGAGCAAGGCCCTGAAGGGGATGACGCCGTACGAGGTGTGGCACGGGCGCAAGCCCAATGTCTCGTACTTGTGTACCTTCGGTTGCATCGGCCACGTAAAGGCCACCAAGCTGGGCCTCGGCAAGCTGGAGGACAGGAGCACGCGCATGGTGTTCCTCGGCTACGAGGAGGGGTCGAAGGCCTATCGACTGTATGACCCACTCGGCGGCAAGGTGGTAGTGTCCCGAGATGTGGTTTTCGACAAGGCTGGGTCATGGACCTGGGGCAGGCCGAAAGCGGGAGGCCTTGAGCAAGGCGGCGGCGGGCTCTGTGACACATTTGTCGTGGAGCAGATGGTCATCCATGGCACCAGTGAGGCTGTGGAGGCGCCGAGGAATGGGGAAGCTGAAGCAGAGGAACCATCGGCGGCTGGGGTGGAGGAGTCACCCAGTCCACTTAGAGCAGAGTTCCTTGGCCGCACTTCGACTCGACGGCCAACCCCTCGAGGGGGCCTCGGCTGACGGACGGACTTCGGCTACGGACGACCCCGCCTCAACCACGGCCGGGAGGCCTCGACCGACAGGAGGGCCTCGATCCAGTCACAGGGGGCCTCGACCACACAAAGGGCCTCGACCACGGGACAGGGGGTCTCAAATGACGGAACTTCTCCGCTGCGGATGACCCCAACCTCGACCACGGGACGAGGGGTCTCGAATGATGGAACTTCTCTGCTGCGGACGACCCTGGCCTCGACCGCTGGTCTGGGGGTCTCGGCTGATGGAACCTCTCCGCTGCGGACGACCCTAGCCTCGACGGCTGGTCTGGGGGTCTCAACTGACGAAACCTCTCCGCTGCGGACGACCCCAGCTCGAAGGACAATGGTGGCGGTGGCAAGCGTGGAATACGCAACCCCACCGTCCAACGTCTCGGATTTCATGGACGCCTACCACGAAGGAGAGGAGGTGTGATTCCGCCGGATCGACAACATTGTCGGCGACACGGAGGCGTCTGGTCTGGCGGCGTGACTCCTCGACGACGACCATACTCTGCTCTTGTTGAGTGCAGAGGAGCCGACCACGTTTGCTATTGCGGAGCGCGACGCAGCGTGGCGAAAGGCGATGCTGGAGGAGATGAAGGCCATCGAGGAGAACAATACCTGGGAACTGGTCGATCCGCCGGTGGGTTGCCAGTCGATCGGACTCAAGTGGGTCTTCAAGGTGAAGCGGGACGAGCACGGAGCCATGGTGAAGCACAAGGCACGCCTCATCGCTCGAGGATTCGTGTAGCGAGAAGGGGTCGACTTCAAGGAGGTCTTTGCCCCCGTCGCATGCATGGAGTCGGTGCGACTCCTGCTCGCCCTCGCTGCTGCCAAGGAGTTGCAGGTTCACCACCTCGACGTCAAGTCAGCTTTTCTCAACGGGGACCTGGCCGAGATGGTGTACGTCAAGCAGGCGCCGGGGTTCGTCGTCAAGGGCGCGGAGAAAAAGGTGTTGCGGCTGCGCAAGACCCTCTACGGCCTGCGCCAGGCACCGCGGGCATGGAACACCAAGCTCGACGCCACCATGGCTGAGCCGGGTTCGGGAGGTGTGCCACGAAGCACGCACTATACACCCGCCAACGGGGGAAGGAGCATCTCATCGTTGGGGTGTACGTGGACGACCTCATCGTCACCGGCGCACGGGCTGAGGACATCGCCAATTTCAAGGAGGAGATGGCCGCGTGCTTTCGGATGAGCGATTTGGGTGTCCTGTCTTACTACCTCGGCATCGAGGTGAGGCGGGGGAGGATGCCATCAAGCTGGGGCAACGCGCCTACGCGCAGAAGCTGCTCGAGCAGGCGGGCATGGCGGGCTGCAAGGCTGTGGCCACGCCCATGGAGGAGCACATCAAGCTCTCGAGACAGAGCACCGCAGCGAAGGTGGATGCTATGCTCTACCGGAGCATCGTCGGGGGGTTGCGCTGGCTGACTCACACACGGCCGGACATCGCGTTCGCGGTGGGTTATGTGAGCAGGTTCATAGAGGATCCGCGGGAGGACCACTGGGCGGTGGTCAAGCGCTTATTGCGCTACGTCCAGGGCATGGCGGAGTGGGGAATCGTCTTCCCCAAGCGCGGCGGGCTTCAGCTGTCGGTATTCAGCGAAACACCGCCGGAGACCAAGGAAGGTGCACCGGGGCTCACGGCGTTCAGCGACGTGGACATGGCAGGCGATGTGGATGGACGGCGGAGCACCTCGGGCGTGCTTGTCTTCCTCGGCGGAGCGCCAATCGCCTGGCAGTCGCTGAAACAGAAGATGGTGGCCCTGTCTACATGCGAGGCAGAGTGCTCCTCCGAAGATCGGTGAGATACAATTGCCATAACCATTATATCCACCTTCATAGAATTATTTCCATACGCAAAGCACTACAAACAATATTCTATATGTTTGACTCACACAGGCTGCTCAGCCCACAACAATGCTGCTTTGCCAGACAATGAAGGCAACGACAACCGTAAATCCAGGGTACTCCTACTCTCACTTTTTCTTGCATACAGATAATGCTACACACAGTACGCCTCCAAAAAGAATGGTCCATCTAAAACTGCATCCATTTTCTCACAAATTCATAACAGGAACGACCAGATACGACTCAAACAAAGGCAAAGCGAGCTCGCAAAGATGTCATACCAGGAACAGCTTCTCAGGCGAGTTCTGCTTAGACAGTTACCTACTTCCAGAGACGTGCCAACTATGCTTTTGTTCAGACCTATATTTCGTCCTATGTATCTGATGTATTATAGTAGCACTAAACGATTCTGGGTAAACATCGCCTTAATCACTAAGATGTATTCAAACTCTGAAATCGTTATCAACCTGATGCGCAAGTGCGCGCCTTTCGACTAGTAAGAATTAAAGAGGTGTACATGGAAATCGGATGTGACTATACTTCCCTAGGTAATTTATATTTACAAAAGCCTTTCTGAGATTATTGTGGCCATGTTCTGGGCAATCTGGTCAGCGAGAAATGATGCCATTTTCAGGAATATGTAACACAACCTTCAGTCTTGCACGCGGGTGCTGAAATCTGTGGTTGCTCAAGTTAATCTTAGACCAAAGAAAGATCTCCCAATTAGAATTCAGTCATGGCTAGACAGCTTTGTGTGATTTTCTTTATTTTTAATGTTTCCTTTCACATTTCTTAAAATTTGTACTTGAGATAGTCTTTTAATTTAATAAATTTCTAGTAGGGGGCAACCCCTCCTGTTTCATAAAAAAAATTATGTTAGCTATTAACTCATGTATGAACAAAAACTAAATTTAGGATGAGACTCAGAAGAAGGTAGTAGGAGTATAGGGCCCCACATTGATGGCATAAGGTGTTGAACAATAGGTGCTGATGGCTACTATTTAATTTCCTCCGGGAAAATGATTGTATTACCCTTCCGGTCAGGGGCTATAAATGGTCTAGCTAGTAATATGTTGCTCTCCAGGTTTTTGAGAACCTTCTCGAGGTGTATATAAATAAAATACACGAAAGGGTAAACTCACTTATTTCTTCTCTCCACCACCAATGTAGTAGATCGACTACATTGGCACCACCATCTATATAACAAAGTGATGTTTGCTCTTTGCTCCTGCTGCTATTTGCGCAGTAGTGGGCTGCTCATCAGTTTGGGCATGAGAGGTGTTGGGATACGTGGTGCTGTAGATGGTAAGCGTGATCACTAGTGTAGAAGTAAACAAAGATGACGTTGTATCAGAGACGGTCATCAGAAGCCGTCACAAGAAATTGATTTCAAACGGGTTGTCGATCCAGCCGTCTCTGGTACTTGCGTTCACAATAACCCCTTCTGAAGTCACAGTAAATTAGAGACGGCTGCTGTATTACACCGTCTGAAATAATATCACAGACCATTGGTGGATGAGCTCAAAAAACTATGGACTGGTATTGAAGTACTTGACCGGTACACACAGTCAAAGTTCACATTACGTGCCCTTTGGTTCACCACCGTCACTGATGTACCGGCGCACCGTAGCTTGTCTGGTCAGAGTAAAGGGGACAAAGATTGTTTCCAATGCTTGGACGACACAGAGACCATGCGGCTAAACAACTCCAAAAAAACAGATGTACACATGGCATCGACGTTTCCTTCCTAAATCACATCAATATCGTAAAATGAAACAACAGTTCGATGGCACAGCAGAAATGGCATCTAAACCAAGGGATTTCACCGGTGAATATGTCTACGAGCAGGTCAAGAACATTGAAGTTACCATTGGAAAGGGAAAAAAAATAACTTGGAAAGAGAAAGAAAGATGAAGCAGAAGAAAACAAAACGTGGAAAAAGAAGTCAATTTTGTGGGAGCTCCCCTACTGGAAGGGCTTAACTGTTCGCCACAGCATCGATGTCATGCACATCAGAAAGAACGTCTGTGAGAGTTTACTAGGTACACTCATGAATGACAAAGGAAAAACCAAGGACCATGAGCAGGCGCAAGCCGATCTGGAAGACTTGGACATAAGGCCAGAGCTTCGTCCCGATGCCGACGGTTCGTTGCCGACAGCTGCTATAAATCTATCCAAAGATGAGAAGAACGAGCTGTGTGATTTCATCCGCAGTGTTAAGGTTCCATCAGGGTACTCCAGTAACATCAGAAGACTAGTTTCAGTGAAGGAGCAAAAAATGCTCCCCATGAAAGCTAATTACTGTGACGTGCTGCTGACCACAATGCTTGCAGTTGGTATAAGGAATATTCTACCAGAAAAGCCACGAATGGCTATCATGAGCCTTTGTTTCTTCTTTAATTCGATATCACAGATGGTCATTGATGAGAAAATTTTGGACAGTTTGGAGAAAAACATATTCGAGACGATGAGTCTTCTAGAAGCATACTTCCCACCATCTTTCTTTGATATCTCCATCCGTCCAATTACTCACCTTGTTAAAGAGATAAGATACCTTGGACCGGTGTTCCTACATCATATGTATCCATATGAGAGATTCATGAGCACTCTGAACAGGTACACAAGGAATCGAGCTAGACCTGAAGGAAGCATGGTTCAGGGATATTCTGCAGAGGAGGTCATTGACTGGTGCCTTGATTACATAGATCCTGAAAATCCAATTGGCAACCCGAAGCCTAGGCACCACGGCAGGAGGGCAGTGGTAGGGATCCTGGGTGAAAAGACGGTAAACCTAGACCGGGATGCATATGACAAAGTTCATTACCTGGTGTTGCAACACACAAAGGACGTATCACCATATATTGCAGAGCATAAGGAGCTGCGGCACGAGACAACCCAGCAAAGGGCAAATCTTGGTTATCGAGGGCTCATATTATGGGTTTCGGAACTTGGTTCAGTTCTCGAATAGAAATGGAAAGCTCTAGTAGCACCATTGAATCTCTCTCTAGTAGCACCATTGAATCTGAAGGACCAAAAACGGCGACCAGAGGGGGGTGAATGGGAGCTGAAAAATTTTTCTTCTAAAATCCCGACCAGGTAGACCGAGCACCACTGAACCAATGCAAGAGAAGATGATAGAAACAGAGAACATAAAGAAGCTGGTCTGGAGCTGGTTAGGAACCAGAAGAAACCTGGTCGACAACTGTTTCAGACCACGTCAACCACGGTGGTCGGCAACAAGATGTAAACTAGTCGGGAAACTGGTTCGGACCACGTCGATCTCAGTGGTCAGGAACAAAACGGGAATTGGTCTGAAAAACTAGTCGGAACCACACCGATCATGATGGTCGGTTAACAGAACAGAAGCTGGTCAGAAAGACTGGTCGGACCAAACCGATCACAGTGCTCGGTAACAAGCCAAAGACTGGTCGGACAACTGGTCGGGACCACACAGCTTACGGTGGTTGGCAATAGGTTAGAAGCTAATCGGAGGCCGGTCGGTAACACCTGACCAGAATTGGGAGGCGCTTCAGCGCTGCAGTTCTACCGTTGTTCTCCCACATCTGCCAACTCGCTTCACCAAAAACAGCAATCAGACCACCAACGAAAGAACCAGAGAACATGAGTCAAAGGCAGGTGCTGCTCAAATGAGGTCACTCGGTGCCTGAGCGCACAATGCTGGTAGCACTGCTGTTAGTCTCCACTCAGTCAGAAAGCAGGGAATCAAAAGAACTCAGGAAGGACACCTGCTCGGGATAGCATGAACACGGGAGGAGAAATCAATAGAAGCTGGATCTGACCAGCACAGATCGATACCAGATTTCACACAGGCAATCACAAGGGAGATGGAAAACTATCCCCAAGAAATCGAAGCCCAATTTGAACACAGTGGCCGGGATCGCAGATCTGGGCCGTAGAACACAATTTTCCCAAAACACAAACTGCTCGGTTTCTCGATGCATGAGTGGAATTGGTTCAATTCACATGGAGATCTAGTTCATCACTCGACAAAGCATCAATCAACGCAAAAATATTGAGCCAAAACACTCCAAAACCGACGAATTGAAGTTCATCCAGCAAAACCGCAAAAAGTCAACAGAGCACAGAGAACCGACCAAGTTCACAGATCAAATAGAAAAAGCCCAGAGGGCACGAGGAGGATTCGGACCTCCATTTCCATACGAAATATCTCACAAATACATGGGTAAAATTCTTGTTCTTGGAACTCTACAAGAACACAAACAGAAAGGGAAAGCTGCTGCTACCGGAAAGTGACGGGGAAAACAGTGGGGACAGAAGAGGTAAGGTTGGTGGGGGCTGTCCACTCTTATTTATATGCCTACTACACAATTCCACTACTGCCCCTAGATATTATTAGAGCGAACCACCTAGCCAAGGGCACTATGGTCCAACTCAAGGTTTACTAATCCGACGACCACCGTGCCTTCTCACCGGTAGCCTTGTCTCGACGCAATCTCCCCGATGCTGCCACATGTCGTCCGTCCGCATCGGGACCTCCACCCAGGTTTTGAGGTGCAAACCCGTGAAACCCGCCGCCGATGGTTTTGAGGCGAAACCACCAAACCGTCCGCGAGTATCGTACCTCGTACGCATCCCCCACCGATGGTTTTGAGGAGAAACCACCAAACCTCCAAGCGAGTAGCGTAGCCCATACGCGTCCCCCACCATGTACACTTGCGCGCGATGTCCCAAGTGTCAGCCACTGCAGCTAGCCACCCGGCCGTCTGGTCCCTCGGTCCAAGCCTCGCGTCCGCCATTCACCGCACCTGATCCATCAGCACGGCACGCCCTACTTGACCTTCACCCGACCATTGTCACCGCCTCCGGACTCCACACCTGCACATCACTAGCCAAGAGACACATTTTAACACATAAACCTGTGCCAGGGGATCAGTAAAACCACCAAACCGACCACCAACCAAAGTGTTGTACATGTTGACAATTGCTCATCACACCAACAAAGATGCTACACCATGATATGGAAAATCATGTGTCTGCAATCTCCCCCTTGATGAGTGCATTGTCAACACCAACACAAAGCCAGAGAAAGCCCACTCAAATAACCAAAAGCCAAAGAAAAGCTCGAAACAGTCACTTGCCATGAGCAAAGCAAAGAGCAACAACAAGAAGCTCAAAACACATGAAAGCGGCTAGACCCTCTAGGTAGAGGCAAACAGCTCGACACGTCTAGCAACAGCAAATGTGCAACTCCCCCTTGACAAGTGCATCAACCTCACAAATACACATGAATGCACACTCTGGATTTGTGGAAATATTCTCCCCCTTGTTGACAAAAGCACTTATCAAGTGGACAAAATAAAAGCTCCCCCTTAAAGCATGCCATGAAATGCACAAGATGTACAATGTAGACATACAAAGCTTTAGGAGTATAGCAAGTTAAATAAAATCATGCTCAAGTTGGTACAGCACATGTATTACAATCGGCACAAGACAAAGCCAATGCTCAAGCCAATCAACTGAACGAAATATGAATCATAAGAATTTTAACCAGTTTTAAGCATATCTCATAAAAGGTGTTCACCAAAGAGGATAGCACATAGCAAATATAAGCAGGAGATCAAACTAGTGCTAGCACATGTATACAAAAGTGAACTACCCATATAACGATCATACATCATGTCTCAAGGAAGCATTTAACACTTGTAGCTTCAACATTGATCGGAGTTTTATAGCGGAGAACAAGGTTAATTTTAGACATGTGTATGTGAGAGTATCAAACTGTCTGCCGAATGATTTTGCTATTTTTATATTTTTCAACCACGGCGAGTTCATCCCTTGTGCAAGTGGAAAGCCGTCTTGTCACGAGTGGTTGTGGACTAGCACTACAATGCCCAAGTTCATCTCACTCGAGTGAATGAGAAGCAGTCTCATGACATTGCCGTGGGACAGTAAAGATACAACTCCAAAGCATTTTCATCATTATTTAGCTTAGATATCAAGTTTTAGCACAAAGATATCAAAAGATCCGAGCTAAGTATATGATTCAAGAAACATGAGACATAGCAACTAAAGCATACAGGTGAAAGCAACATGGATCTCAACACATCCTACACATGCTAGTTGCCATCTCAAAGGTGAACATTTTTCAGGTTTTATCATTCATTAAGCAAGTTCACATTTATAAAGCAGGCTTAGCTCATAACATGTATCAAGATGATTAAAAAGAGCCTAAGATGCTATAGCCATCATGTATCCATAAGACATATCAACAAAAGCATAACCTTAAACAACAAGCTATACAAGTGAAGCTAAGCACATGATATATGATACATGAAGAGATGCAATGCAAAATGAGACAAAACAAAAGCAAAAGAAAGAGAAATAAAAGCCACTATACAAGATACAAAGCATCCCACAACTAAAATGGGAAGCAAACACCCAACTCCCCTCATAAGTGTTCAAACTGGGCTTGGTCGAGAGGTTTGGTGAAAATGTCAGCTAGCTGGCGCTCAGTGCGAATATGTCTCAAATCTATGGTTCCCTTCTCTTGGTTGTCTCTCAGAAAGTGGTACCTCACCTCAATGTGCTTGGTTTTAGCATGGAGCACTGGGTTTTTTGCTACACTTATGGCACTGGTGCTGTCACAGTAAAGTGGCACTCGGGTGAAATCTAAGCCAAAGTCTCTCAAGGTAGCAACTATCCAAAGCACCTGAGAGCAGCAAGCGGCTGCAACAACATACTCAGCCTCACAGGTGGATTGGGCTATGGAAGACTACTTGCGAGAGGACCAAGAAATAAGAGACGAAACAAGAAATTGACAAATACCAAAAGTTGACTTTCTCTCAACACGACAGCCAGCATAATCAGCATCGGAATAACCATAAAGTAAGAGGGTGGAAGCGGTCGAGTACCAAAGACCAAACTCAGGAGTGAAACGAAGGTACCTCATAATCTGCTTGACGGCTTGTCAGTGAGACGTGCGCGGTGAAGACTGAAAGCGCGCACAAAGACAGACCACAAACTAGATGTCCGTCCTTGTCGCCGTCAGGTACAGCAGCGACCCGATCACCTTCTGGTCCATGGCTTCTCCCTCAATATCAGCATCCAAGGCAATGGTAGTTGCCATGGGCATCGAAAGAGGCTTGGCCTCGCCTATGTCGAACTTCTTCAGCAGGTCCTTGGTGTACTTGCTTTGATGCACAAACGTCCCTTCCCGAGTTTGCTTGATTTGCAACCCGAGAAAGAATGTCAACTCGCCCATCATGCTCATCAAATCAGAAAACCTTGCCACAAGGTCCTTTGAAGAGCCACCAAAGATTATATCATCCACGTATATCTGCACAATGAGAATATCTTTGCCTTTCTTGAGGAGAAACAAAGTTTTATCAACAGAGCCCATGATAAAACCCTTCCCAAGCAAAAAGGACTTCAATCTAGCATACCAGGCTCTAGGGGCTTGTTTGAGACCATACAAGGCTTTGTGGAGTTTGTAAACATGGTCTGGGTGCTTAGGATTTTCAAAACCAGGGGGTTGCCTCACATACACCTCCTCCTCTATGTACCCATTGAGAAAAGCACTCTTGACATCCATCTAATATAGCTTGAACCCTTTCGAAGCTGCAAAGGCTAAAAGGATCCTAATGGCTTCTAAACGGGCTACAGGAGCAAAGGTTTCCTCAAAGTCTATCCCCTCTTTCTGGAAAAACCCCTGAGCAATCAACCTAGCCTTGTTCCTAACTATCACCCCATCTTCACTCTGCTTGTTCTTGAACACCCACTTGGTACGTATGGGATGACACTGTGGAGGTGGAGGAACTAGGACCCAAACTTGGTTTCTCTCAAAGTTCACAAGCTCCTCGTGCATGGCATTGACCCAATCAGCATCAGATAAGGTGTGTCCAATATCTTTGGGCTCAAAATTGGCAACAAAAGTAGAATGTGCGAAATGAGAGATTTCATATGACCTGTGGCGAGTAACACGCTGGTTGAGGTTATCAATCATGTTTTTCGGAGGATGACAGTGCTGAATGTGTATGGGCGCCGCTCTTGATGAAGTAGCCACCCCCTCAACCGCAGCTAGAGCTTTCTCAGGTGCAAGAGAGGGAAACTGGTCGTTCGGCCCCCATGAAGTCGAAGAAGAAGGATCGAGGCCACGAGCCGACGTAGTCGTCGCAGGGTCAACAGGGGCAGCCGGTGGAGTTGGCTGGGGAGCACCCCAGTCGACATCGTACTGCTCCTCCTCCACAAAGATGCTTTCACCCATCTCCTGATCACCTGCACACTCAAAGACAGGAGAAGAACAAGGTGTGGTTTCATTGAAGGTAACTTCACAAGTCTCCATGATGCGGTTAGTCTCAAGATTAAGTACTCTATATGCACATGAGTGAGTAGCATAATCGAGAAAAATGCCATCAGAAGAACGAGACTCGAACTTGTCCAAGTTACCTTGCTTAAGAATGAAGCACCTACACCCAAAAACTCTGAAATAGCTCACCTTGGAAGGACGCCCAAACCGCAACTCATAAGAAGACTTCTTTGTAAAATCTCAAAGGAAAATGCGGTTTGAAACGTGACAAGATGTGTTGATCGCTTCGGCCCAGTAACGCCTAGGAGTCCTATGCTCATTGAGCATCATCCTGGCCATCTCAACAAGGGTCTGATTCTTGCGTTCAACAACCCCATTCTGTTGAGGCACATAAGGTGAAGAAAACTGATGCTCAAGACCCAAAAATTTGAAAAAAGCTTCAAAATGAGAGTTCTTGAATTCAGTGCCATTGTCACTACGTATGGCTCTCATGGCATTCTTGGGAAACTCATTTTGTAGCCTAAGAATCAACTGCTGCATATGGGAAAATGCCTCATCCTTGGACTCCATGAAAAAGACCCAAGAATAGCGAGAAAAATCATCCACGATCACAAGAACATACCACTTCCCACCATCCGACCGAACCCGAGCTGGACCTACAGTGTCCATGTGAAGAAGCTCGCCAGGTTGTTGGGTCATCACTTGGTTCACAGAGGAATGGGAAGCAGCAACCATCTTCCTGTGATGACACGGGTGACAAACCAAGTCCATCTCGAACTTTAGCTTAGGCAATCCTCAGATTAGATCAAGAGAGCTCAACCTTGAAAGCAAGTCAAAGCTCAAATGACCAAGCCTCCTATGCCACATCCAAACCTCAGAAGAAGAGCCTGCCACCAAACACCGAGAAGAGCCAAAAGAGCAAGAAAAATTGGCATGAAAGACAAGGCCAAAAGGCACAATCGAGCAAACAAGATCACCACGAGAATACAAAATGCGAGAAAGGCCCAGCTTAAAGCGCACTTCGAAACCATCTCTAAGGAGTTGCAAAACCGAAAGAAGATTGAAATGCAAGCTTGAAACCAAAGCAATATCCTTGAGTACAAAGTTCTCATTGAGCCTTACCGACCCACGAGAAAGCACCTTACCCTTACCATTGTCCCCAAATGTGATGTACTCCTTGGAGGTCATAGGGTTGAGGCTAGAGAACCAATTTGAATTACCGGTCATGTGGCGCGAACACCCGGAATCAACAAGCCATATGTTCTCCAAGCCTCCATGCTGCATCAATAGAAAGACATGGGATGAGTAAATGATCCAACACTGGGGTTAGTAAACTGAGGAGAATACCAGTGCTGGGTCATTTGCCCTGGAAAAGGGTTAGGAAAAACACCACACATGCCATGTCCCATGGGAGAGAAGCGATCACCACGAGAAAGAAAATGTGGTCTGCTAGAAGTGTAGGACTGGGAGCCACTGCCATGGGACCTGGAGTTGTATTGAGAATGACTTGTTCCACGCCGGGCACGACCATCACGTGTTCTCACAAACTGAGGCCTAGCACCCTGCCTCTAGGTCTAGTGTTATGCCTCTGAGCGGGTGAACCGTGCATCTCATGAGAACGGCGATGCACATTCTACTGGTAAAGCTCAAACTCACGCCTCTCATCTCTCTTCCTCCTAAAGCAAAACTCAAACAAGTGACCATCCCTCTCATAATAGTCACAATGGTACACCTCTCTCTTGGATGGTGGATGACTCACTCTGTTGTGGGCATGGTTCACTCTTGGAGGTGGTTTGGCTTTAGGAAGGGGCTTATTAGAGATGTTTGGTAGAGTGTCAAGTGGGTTCCTAAGGTGGTTAGGTTTTGGAGTCTAGGTTTGGGAGACTCTTCAAACACTCCATCCTTCACAATGGGATTGGTCGGCTTAGAGGGCTTTGGTGGCTTAATCATTATGAGCTTGGGAGGACTGGTGGGTTTCTCACTCGTGCTCAAACCACTATGTTCACCAACCTTGCCAAAGACATTATTACCCTTCCCACCTAAAACAAAGCCTAAGCCCGTTGTGTCAGTACCCCTCTTGTACTGACTCATCATCATGCCCAACTGTGGCTCACTGCAGGAAAGCCAACTCAACATGTGCTGAAGGAATGTGTTTTCCTCTTCAGTCTTTCTCTTGTCATGCCTATAGTTAACAAGATCTAGCTCCAAAGCTTCACAGCACAGACACTGAGCACTAGTACCACCCACACTACACTTCTCAAGAAAAGAGATCCTAGCAACCTTCTCAGACAGCTCAGAGCACAACTCAGCACAAGACTTGCAAGGACCTAACAAAACAGGCTCAGCTCTAGCCCTATCCAACTCCTCAACCAAAGCAGAGTACTTAGACTACAAAGAAACAAGACTAGACATATGAACAGCACACTCATCACACTCAGTCTCGTCAGAAGGAACAACTCTATCCTTCTTGATTCGCTCAAGTTCATCTGAGGCTTTGAGAAACTTAGTCTTGAAGCTATTGCATTCTTTAGCAGCATGAATGAGCAAAGCGTCTTGCTTCAGCATGGTGTCATTCACAGAATCAAGCTCAGCGAGAAGAGATTCGATTGTGAATTCTACCTCAAGCTCGGTGTCAACCTCATCGTTGTTGTCAGTGTCATCAAACGCCATGGTGCAGTAACCTCCTTGGCGCTTGTTGGCGTAGAAGCTCAACCCGTTGATCTTGTTCTCGGCCTTCTTCTTAGACTCATCATCACTTGGAAAAGAGTTACCATCAGAGTCAATGTCGCTGAAAGAGATGACAAGGGCTCGCTGCTTTGCTTAAGTACTTCTTCTTCATGCACTCGGGGTTGAAGCCTTTCTTGGACTTGTACTTGTCCTTGTGCTTGGAGTGGTCGGGCTTACCGGAGTAGCTCTTGTGCTTATTGGGGCAGCTGGTGACGTAGTGGTCGGGCTCTCCACATCCAAAGCAGCCTTGCTTGTTGCCACCACATCAATGGTTCAAGCGGTTGTTGTGAAACCATAAGAACTTGTTGATGACAAGCGCCAGCTCATCATCCCCAAAAGCCTCCATCTGCTCCTCTGTTGCAGACACAAGAGAAGACAAGGCAAGAGAGAACTGTGATGGGTTAGCCAAAGAAGAATTTGAACTTGAGATACCTGACACCAAAGCCATGGTCGGGGTAGACGGATTCTTGATCCTCGCCTACGTCTGGAGGTCGATCTCGGTGGACTTGAGCTTGCTGAACAGCTCGTCCACGGTGAGAGTCTCGTAGTTGGCCGATTCGATGATCGCCTGCACTTTGACCTCCCAAACCTTCCGATCTAGAGCATATAGAAGCTTGAGTGCTCTCTGATGATCATCATAAGGCATCGCTGCATTGTTAGCTCGCATGTTGTTCGCAATGGTGGTAAAGCGAGAAAACATCGAGTCAACTGTCTCTCCATCAATTTGAGTGAAATTCTTGTATTCCCTCTTGTATGTCTCGTAGAGTCTAGTTTTGACATGGGTTGTACCCTCATGAAAGCTTTGAAGCCTACTCCAGATCTCCTGAGCAGTCACACAATCAGAAACACGATCAAACTCAGAAATCGACAAATCAGCATAAAGCTCTGCATGGGCAATGTTGTTGGCGTTGTGTTGGTCGATCTGCTCTTGATTTACCTTTGCACCGAGCACCAGGTAGTCGGCATTCTCAATGATCTCCCAAACACACCAATCGATCCCTTGTAGATGCGCTTGTATCCGGATCTTCCAGTACGAGTAGTTTTCCCATTGAATTGGGACGGCTTACCTCATCTGTGATTCAAAGCCATGTTGCCTTCTGGATCACGGACCGATTAAGGTGGAGTGATCCTTAACCGGCTCTGATACCAATTGAAGGACCGAAAATAACGACCAGAGGGGGGTAAATGGGAGCTGACCAGGTAGACCGAGCACCACTAAACCAATGCAAAAGAAGAGGATAGAAACAGAGAACAAAAAGCAGCTAGTCGGGAGCTGGTCACAAACCAGAAGAAACCTGGTCGGCAACTGTTTCAGACCACGTCAACCACGATGGTCGGCAACAAGATGTAAACTGGTTGGGAAACTGGTCCAGACCACGTCGATCTCAGTGGTCAGGAACAAAAAGGGAACTGGTATGAAAAACTAGTCGGAACCACACCGATCACGGTGGTCGGTCAACAGAACAGAAGCTAGTCAGAAAGATTGGTAAGGACCACACCGATCACAGTGGTCGGTAACAAGGCAACTGGTCGAACAACTGGTCGGGACCACACAGCTTACGGTGGTTGGCAATAGGTCAGAAGCTAATCAGAGCCTGGTTGGTAACACCTGACCAGAATTGGGAGGCGCTTCAGCGCTGCAGTTCTACTTCTTGTTCTCCCACATCTGCCAATTCACTTCACCAAAAACAGCAATCAGACCACCGGTGAAAGAACCAGAGAACAGGAATCAAAGGCAGGTGCTGCTCAAACGAGCTCACTCGGCGCCTGAGCGCACGATGCTGGTAGCACTGTTGTTAGTCTCCACTCAGTCAGAAAGCAAGGAATCGAAAGAACTCAGGAAGGACACCTGCTCGGGACAGCATGAACACGGGAGAAGAAATCAATAGAAGCTGGATCTGACCAGCACAGATCAATACCAGATTTCGTACAGGCAATCACAAGGGAGATGAAAAACTATCCCCAAGAAATCGAAGCCTAATTTGAACACAGTGGCCGGGAATCACAGATCTAGGCCGAAGAACACAGTTTTCACAAAACACAAACTGCCCGGTTTCTCGATGCACGAGTGGAATTGGTTCAATTCACTTGGAGATCTAGTTCATCACTCGAAAAAGCATCAATCAACGCAAAAAGAGTGAGCCAAAATGCTCCAAAACCGACGAATCGAAGTTCATCCAGCAAAACCGCAAAAAGTCAAAGGAGCACAGAGAACCGACCAAGTTCGCAAATCAAATAGAAAAAGCCCAGAGGGCATGAGGAGGATTCGGACCTCCATTCCCACACAAAATATCTCACAAATACATGGGTAAAATTCTTGTTCTTGGACCTCTACAAGAACACGAACAGGACGGGAAAGCTGCTGTTACCGGAAAGTGACAGGAAAATAGAGGGGGCGGAAGGGTAAGGTTGGTGGGGGGCTGTCCACTCTTATTTATATGCCTACTACATAATTCCACTACTGCCCCTAGATATTATTAGAGCTAACCACCTAGCCAAGGGCACTATGGTCCAACTCAAGGTTTACTGATCCGACGACCACCGCGCGTTCTCACTGGTAGCCTTGCCTTGATGCAATCTCTCCGATGCCGCCACATGCCATCCGTTCGCATCAGGACCTCCACCCGGGTTTTGAGGCGCAAACCCGCGAAACCCGCCGCCGATAGTTTTGAGGCGAAACCACCAAACCGTCCGCGAGTATCATACCTCGTACGCATCCCCCGCCGATGGTTTTAAGGACAAACCACCAAACCTCCTCGCGAGTAGCGTAGCCCATACACGTCCCCCGCCATGTACACTTGCGCTCGTCGATGTCCCAAGTGTCAGCCATCACAGCTGGCTACCCGGCCGTCTGGTCCCTCGGTCCAAGCCTCGAGTCCACCATTCACCGTACCCGGTCCGTCAGCACGGCACACCCTACTTGACCTTCACCTGACCATTGCCACCACCTCTGGACTCCATACCTGCACATCACTAGCCAAGAGACACATTTTGACACATAACCCTGTGTCAGGGGATCAGTAAAACCACCAAACCGACCACAAACCAAAGTGTTGGACATGTTGACAATCGCTCATCACACCAACAAAGATGCTACACCATGATATAAAAAATCATGTGTCCGCAGAATCTCTCCAGAACCTGGCAAGAGGCCTTCTGTTCACTGTCACTACTTATCAGGGATATGACATAAATGGCTATACATTTTACACAGTTGCCCAAGACCAGAAAAGCACATACCAGAACAGTGGTGTTAGTATAAAAGCATATGAAAACAACAACTCGAAGACGAAGTCGGTGTACTATGGTCAGATAGAGGAGATATGGGAACTCATGTATCTGGACTTCAAAATAACCATTTTTCGGTGCCACTGGGTTAGTGGGAACTTAAAGGGCGTCAAGATAGATCCATATGGGTTCACCACTGTTGACCTCAACCATGTTGGGTGCAAGGACGAACCATTCGTACTTGCAGATCAAGTGTCACAAGTCTTCTATGTGAACGACACAATAGAAAAGGAACAGCATGTGGTACACTGCCTGGGAAAAGGCGAGTTATTGGAGTTCAAAATGCTGTGGATGAAGGAGAGTTCAATCAATTTGATGAAATCCCTCCTTTTGGTACCTTTGTCATTCCGAAGATCCTACCTGGAGAGCAAACCCTATACCTTCGCAAAGACCATACAGAGAGGATACGGGCAAAGCGTCGCCGAAAACTATGAAAATCGAACAGGTGACAACCTTTTATTATTTGTATTCATTTTTGTGTACTAATTTGCAGCAAGGATGAAAATCAGTACACGTCTAATACAGCAGTCTTGTGAATCTTGCCAGGCAAGTAATTAAGAATGCCCTACGGCCAGCTTCAACATGACCTAAACCAACCATATATAGGCTAGCAGTTGAAAGACCGAAGACAAAAGAACCAGGCAGCCAGCACTCTACTCCAAGCTAGGATGATTGCAATTATTACTGATGCAATATGTAGAAGCAATTTAGATTCTGAGTGCTCATATATAACGTTTCAAGGTCGAATGGTGTACAATTATGCATTACATCGATGCTCTAAATTCCATAAAGGCAGTGTTTGGATATTTATGCACCAGTTTTATGTACTCAAGAAAATGTTCATGTGATATATTTTTGTGATGTTCAGTATTGTATCTTGTGATGTGCATGTGGAATTGAAGTGGTGCTTTAGATGTATTTTGAGATGTTCACACAACATACTTGATTTAACACAATAGATATATATGTATTTGAGATGTGCAAGAAATATGTGATGTTCTTGTTTCTTATAGGATCACACTAATAGAATGACACTATTCATTAATAGAATGACACTATTTATTGAGAAGAAATAGAGTACCATATAATAACCTGGGCCTACCGATCTCTTTATCGAGAGGAATTGGAGGCCTCTTCATTCTTTCCACAGTCTGAATTATCATCAACAAGATCAGGATCGGGTCCAGTACGTGCATGTGTAAGAGGCATAGATTGACAACTGGGTTTTCAGAGGAAGAAAGCCAATTCAGTCAAAAATCATCTGCAGTACTGAAGGGTCTGGCCAGAACAGGCCAGTGCAGCCCAAGGTTAATTACCTGCATTTCACTGACCTGTCAATCTGAAAAAGCTTGCACATTGAGGTCGATCGGGGTGGTGCTTAGCTGCATTGGCAACAGAAATATCTACAAGGTTTGTTCACTTCAAGCTGTACCATCAGCCAAAGTCCCCTTCTTGTTGAAGGCCTCCCCAGCCATTTGTTTCACATTCTATCGAAAGGACAAATATCAGATTGATTCCTCTATCATGTACATACCACAGTCTGAAGAACAGCGTCTAGTTGATGAGGACTTTAAGTTAACCCCTATATAGTTATCTAGCAACCGGCCGGTAAATGAAACTAAATCAAACAAACCCAAGCGGAGACAAGCATCTGGAAATAACTCTAATGACGCGCTCTTCCAAAAAAGATCGTGCAAACTGCATTCGACGAAACGAAGCAAACTTCTAATGGGGGGATCGATCGCGAAGTCTGCTTCGCCTACATCCCGCGCGATCGAGTCAAGGGGACTAGCCTGGGCCTCATTCCCTTTCATTTTCCAAAGATGGGCTTGTCACAACTTTTTGTTAGCTATAATTGGGCCTCAAAGCCAACTTGGAATGGCACCATGGCATTTCTTCTTTTTATATATCAAAACTCGAGTCTCTTTATTCATTCACACTTGGTTCAGCACAATCGCGAACCACAATATCAGTTGAATCCTAATTTTTGGGTATCAGAATCATATAGTATTTTCCATTTTAGTTCTCAAATCCGAATCTATAGAAACAGACCTTTTGTTTTCAGGTGGAGTAGTAGCCAATACAAACCGGATCCATCCTGAACGTTTGGAAATAGCGACGTTTACCCGGTTCACTCCATTTTTCAGATATTGGTGTTGTGGATCTAGACGCTTTAGCTAGGAGGGGATACTTGTTTAATTAGTAGGGGTACTTTTGCGGGATCGGTTGTTGGGGGTGATGTCTTTAGAGGGGCTTCATACTTTTGTTGGCTTTGGCCGTGGGTCCTTTAAATTTTGTAGCACTACTTTCTGCTGGTTATGAGTACTGAATTTGACATCTCGATTGGTTCCCCGTCATTCAGCTTAGGTCGATGCACGCTCAAAGCTAACAGATGACATATGTGCCCTTTAAGTATGAAGAACCATGGTTTTCCCCAACTTTGTTGTTTCCTCAGTAAACAGACAATTGGGTTTTAAGTTTATTGGTCTGTAGGTATGGATCTTTTTGGACATGAATTTGTGTTTTTGGTTATGGTAATAATGGAAATCCAGCATTTAGCCGTGTGCAAAATAATGTTAAACAATGGACACTAATTTGTTCTTTGATTCAACCAATAGCTAGATGAGATCCTCGCTTCGAGATTTAATGGATGCATATAAAAACACAGCCAAAGTGTTGGGACTGTATTTACATATGTTGCATTTTCACAGTTTCCTTCTGGTGTACTCATGTGATTTAAAATTTCACTGCACTGTAGGACATTAATAAGTTTGCACAAATATATGTTTTTTTCGAACGCTTGATATGTGACTCTTGTCTTTCCAATCTGATTTCAGGTACCCAGTGGTGTGTTTAAGGTGGTGCCGCGGTCGCCTCCTCGTGAAGCTGCAACCAGATAATGGTTAAACCTGCAGCTCGTTTTAGTAGCAAGGTAGTATTTGTGAACTTGTTACTTGTTGTATGAGTTTCTCTTAGTTAATCGTTAGCAGAAGTGTACAGTCCTTCAGAAGAATGATGTGCTCTCTTTGCTGGGTGGAAACAAGCATTTATGGATGTACTATGGAACCCACTCTTTGTTGAATAGCCATTTCTGCCTGAGCTGTAGAATGATAGTAGCAACTTATGCATCATTTTTCTTCTTAGTAATATTCAGTTGCAACAAATTAGTTTTCTAACAATTTGTTTCTCAATATAATTGATAGGCAAGTAGCGATGAATCTGAATACCTTGGCAGTCAGCAAGGTAGTGGTAATGAAGATTCTGATTCAGAAGATATAGAGGTCGTGACAAAATCACGGACACCCAGGACTGTCAACAAAGTGGCCAGCAGATAAGATAACAGTTAAGAAAATTGATGAAGTTGGTTTCCCCACGCAGAGGAATGCCCAGCGTAGAATGCGCAGGCTTGCAGGTCTTGTTGCTCGCCACAGCTACCGTTGCTCCTTGATTCTATCAATTCCCTCAGTGAGGAAGACAGAATCGATTGTTTGTTAAATACTGCCTTCCTAATTTGGAGTTCCCTGAACAGTTGAGGGAATTGGCACAGAAACAGTTTATGAAGTTGGTTGCCAAGTGTTTTAGAACGTACAAGAGCCATCTTGTCTGCAATTATGTGTTGGAAGGGCGTCTTCCCTTCGACCGTCACAAGCATCTGAAGCCTGAACAATGGTCAGATTTTGATGAAGTTGAAGAGTACTGATGAGTTCAAAGCAAAAAGTGAATATTACAAGGGTATTCGGCAGAAGAACATTTACATCCACCATCTTGGTACAAGCGGATACGCCAGGAAAATTAAACAATGGGAGGCAGAGGATGATTATTTGGCAAGGAAAGGCATTCCAAACCCATGGACAGAGTTCCTCCCGGGCCGGTCCACGTACTGGCTGAGGGCTAGGAGTACTTTGTCTGTATCCAAACGAAAAGCACAAATCATCTGGTCTACTGATCGAGCCAAGGGAGTAGCTGAGAATATTATGCAGAGGTTTAAAGATTCTCAAGATTCGGAAGTCAAATATATCAGGGAAATGATATACTTAGTGCATGCTTGGGCCCAGAACACGCAGGTCGTGTTCGTGGCTTTTCTAGCTACAAGGGATGGAAGCATGGATTTCCAGACTGCATTGATATGTACAAGAAGCGTAAGAGGGTAGCTGTGGATTATGCTGCTATTAAGGCTGAACTCAGGGATGAGATCATGGACGAGCTGATCAAGAAGTTACAGCAAGGACAAACACCAGCAGGTTCCATCCCAAGCACCATTGGTCTCCTCAAGAGTAGCTCTGCACACCCCGCTGGCCATGATCCGGTATTGTTGGATGATCTTGATCCCATTGCCCTCCTAGATGATACTACTCCATGTGCCCTTTAAACCTTGGAGGAATACAAATTGAGGTTGCAAGGGGTCAGCTGTATCCACAGGAAGGGGACTTAAATGATGTCCAAATACTTGATGGGTATGCAGTGGTCAAGGTGGAGTATGTGCACTACCCCTTCAGGTCACAGTTACTGGAACCCCCTCCCAACGAAGAGACAATAACCCTTGGGCAAGCCCTTATGCAAAGGATCCAGTGGAAGAGGCCTGACATTAAGCTGAACCCGGAATCGATGGATTATTCTGCAGGGGTTTCTTCTGCAGGTGGCAACCCAAGCAGTTCTCAATTGCATCCTGCCATTGATGCCGCCATGCCAATATCAGTTAGTGGAGAGAAGATACCGCAGCAGCAGTACAATACGGCGACATCTGGTGCACCCCACAGGTCCAAATCTGTTGATATTGAGGAAGTGACAATATCAATCTGTGGAGACCAGCAGCGCAAAGAGCAAAATTTTGTGACATCTGGTTCACGCAAGAGGTCCAAAGCTAGTGGTTCTGTGAACGAGGTGACCTGTGCTGATCTTGAGTCGGATAAGCAGACGGATAAACAGAAGAAGGTTGGTTGTGCCAAACTGACGGATCAGCAGAGAAATGTTAACAAAGCCCGTAGCCATAGGGAGAAGGATGGTGGTGGTACTCTTCTGCAGAATATGGTTAGCAAAGCCCATAAGCAGACATATAGGACTAGAGATGTCCCGTCTCGGAATGTGGTGTCCAAATATGCAAAGCTTGGCCAGGAGACAACTTCTGATTCTGTTGCCAATAGAACTGCAGGGAAGGGAAAAGATAACAAAAAGAGGGGGCTCTCTTCAGCAATGACCAAAGGCAATCCCAAATACAAGTATGAGGCAATGCTACCAGCAAAAGATCTCCACATCGGTCCTTCGACTGTTGCCCTCCATGCATACTATATTGCTGCTTGTGCTGAAAAGAAGGTTGATGTAACAGTTTATTACAACCGCTCCCAGTTATGGCATAGTGAGAAGTCGTGCAGTGAATTCGTGGTTGGTTTTGATGACTTGTATGGCCTCTTTAATATTGAAGCGCTGAACACGTCCATTTTACGCTGCTTCTGCCTGTAAGTGTAAAGCTTCCATTTGCAGCCTCATTTTGTGCTTCTCAGTAGCATAGGGCAGCAAGGTGCTGCCTGAACGCTCAGCTGCTATAATAGTTGGAGTTGTGCACTCATTAACCATTTTTGTCTCACAGCTGTTGAAGTCTTTATTGCTTAAAATAAAAATTGGAAATAAAATCTGTTTGATTAGAATTGGAAAAGGAATAATTAATTATTACACTTTTGTTTTGTCAGATACATGGTAAAGAAGGTAAAGGATGAAGGCTTGTCTGTAGGGATTATGGACCCCTCTATGTTCTTGAAATCCCATATGCGTTCAAATGAATCGGCTGTTCTGGAATATCTGAGAGGCGTGCTTAATCATTATGAGAAGGAGCCGGGAAGCCTTGTAATGTTTCCCTACAAAACCGGAGATCACTGGTTACTTGTGGTAATCATCCTAAAGTGGAGCAAGGTCCTTTATCTTGATTCTGATAGGGTAAAACAGCGGGACCATAACCTCTTGAAAACAATAATTAACAAGTAAGTTTTATCTTGATTTGTAATTGGATATATAAGACCAGCTGTGTGCGTACTGACCGGATGGTCTCGTTTCATGATTGCAGGGCTTTTGCTCTTTCAAATTACAAAACGAAGGGTGCACTTTCACATGCCGTTAAATTTTCGGTATGCACCTTTTTGTTGTGTTTAATTTAAATTCCTTTTGATGGGTAGGCACCACTGATGCTTTTCCTGCTAATTTTTTTTGCAAGTGCCACCGACAACCCAATGAGCAGAGTTGTGGCTTCTACACTGCACATCACATGACGTTAGCATTGGCGGTTGCAAACTGTGAAGATCCTTTGGTATAAGCTTTGCGATCCCTGGAGCTATTGGCTCCTGTCATTGCTGATGTTTTGATTTGTCATATATAACGGGTTGTGTTTTGTATGCTAGGATTTTGAGGTGCCAAACACAGTCCTGGATAGAAGTGTGCTGTCGCAAATCCGAGAGACTATTGCCTCATTCCTGATGTCGCAGTTATATCAATGAATCAGGTGGAACAGATCGGTATAAACTGCTTTGCCAACCAAAAGCTCATCATGTACTTTGCCTCAAAGGCTGTGTTTTGTATGCCAGGATTAGTAATCCGATGTATTAGCAAATAGACATGTACCATCGTGTGAAACTATTTTTTTCATGATGCCAGAACAAAACCCTGTATTTTTGTTTGTGATTTGCTATCTGACGAGAAAACTGTAACGTTCAAAATTTGAGCATGAATGAGAATTAAAAGAGACGGTGGTTTCCGGCCGTCTATTTTTATATGCTTATCAGAGACGGCTTGTTCTCCGTCACTAGTGGGGAACTATGACAGACGGTTGTTTCTTTGGCCGTCTGTTTTCATTGCTGAAACTGAGACGGGCTATTTCTTCCGCCGTCTGTTTTATGCTCTTAATTGAGACGGTCGATAATCGGTCACTAATTAGGGACCTAGCACAGACGGTTGTTTGTTACAGCCATCTGTAACATTTTCTCATTTGAGACGGGCCTTTAACCATCAAGTTGTGGCTCATCACAGACGTAGAAACTCAGACGCGTGCTCTAGCCGTCGCTATTCGATTTACGAACCGTCTCAAATCCGAGACTCTGCACCAGTGGATGCTGCCATGACGTCGCATGCCTCTACTTTTTCTTGGGCTATCGCCACTGGCAGGTAGAATACTGCTCCCAGGAAGTAATATGGTTCTACTTTCAGCTGCTGCTCTGTACTGCCATGGCCTCTTGTTCATCGTAATATAGCGAAGACTAGTGGCTAAAGTCTGCACTAAAAAAGAACGAAGACATGCTGCTTTGGCTGCATAAAGCATGCAGTATACCAAGACAGAGACAATGGATCATCTTGTGAGGATTAGATAAAACAGTTAAACACGAACAAAAAAACTGATCAAGAAGTTGTAAAACTACCACAAAAGGATTGAAAGATCTAGATGCAAACATTTGTGAAATGAATAAATGAGCTTGTCTCTTCTGTTTTCTCTCTTTCAATCGTCAAACCCTACGGCTCCTCACCTCCTTCTAATCCTACCCACTCCAGCAAGCCGCTCCTGCTCCGGCGCCGGTATTCACTCCAGCACCTCCCTCAGCTCGGGATGTCGGCGAGGTGGGTGCCGTTGCCGAAAGACACCGCACGGGGCCAGCAATAGGGCTACGGAGGGCCGCGGGCGAGGGTACCACTAGCAATGGGGCACGAACAAGAGGCTAGCTGTCTCCACCGCCATGAGCGCGGGGAAGGACGTCGCGCTCGGCTCTGGTGCTTCATCGAGTTCATCGGGAAAGAAGGGAGGGGAAGGCCGGCAAAGAGAGAGGACCACAGTGGAGAGGAGTACTGTGGGACCCATGAAGACTAAAATAATCGTATAAAATTATGCAATGAATGCATTGAGACACCTTGTTTCATGACGTTGGTCACATTTTGGAGACTGAGAAGTAAAACCTCCTGTTGAGATTGGCCTGAGAAGTATGCAGTAGGAGTATAGGTTTCAAGTATTGATGGCATTAATAATGTGTTGAACAGCAGACGCTGATGACTACTTCTAGCAAGACTAAATGGCCTATAAGGTGCTGCTCTCAGGGGTAAATTTGTATTTAAAAACCTTTTCTAGGTGTATATATAACCATGTAAAGGTTGGTGAACTCACTCTACTATATTAGCATATTTATTCTATCCACCACCATAGGATGTATTAGTCACCACCATCTATGTAGTAACAAAATATGTTATCGGCTAGTTTGCTAGCAGTTTATGTATGAGGTGCTGGGACAGGTAGAGCTGCAGCTCGTAGAGGTGATACTGACATCAACGAGGTGGGCTGTTCTTAGGCCTGTCAGAGAGGTAGAGCCATTGATGGTTGACGTACATGGCATAGAAGTGTACTAGCCAAATTGTAGTCTCTTGCTAAAATATTCTTGTACCATCTCAAGGCGATGCCGACACTCTGCTGCATACAACGTTTGGCATCGAGGTATATGAGCTGGTGGGACCTATTTGCTTGGAGAAATGAAAGGCGCATTGTTTAACATCGAGTTATATGAGCTGGTGGGACCCATTTGCTTGGAAATGAAAGGCGCAGCATAAACTCTGGAATGGTATATTTTAGCATCGAGGCATTTTGTGTACCCAATGCTTGGAGTTTTAACCTGGCATCGTGCTGCACAATGGACGGTTCGATGCTTGGATGTTCTCTTGATTCAACATCGTTAAATTTACCCCGTGCAATGTTGTGGTGACATACATACAAAACCATAGATTCATAGTCACTACCGGAATCATCGGCTTTGCCGAGTGCCTAAAGCACTCAGCAAAGGCCTGAAAGCACTCGACGAAGCCTTCGCCAAGTGCATTACACGTCGGCAGTCGGCAAAGATGTGTCGTCAAAGAAGCAGTCGGCAAACACCTCTTTACCGACTACCAAGCCCAGGCACTCGGCGAAGACTTTGCCTAGTGCCAAACCAACACTCGGCAAAGGAAGCAGCGCCGCCGTCAACTGGCGGCTTCTTTGCCGAGTGCTGGTATGGCACTCGGCAAAGATATTTTATTTTTTTATTCATAAAGTCTTTGCCGAGTGCCGAGGGCTGCACTCGGCAAAGAGTTTTTCCATTATTTTTATAATAAATATTTGTCGAGTGCCTAAGCCGGCACTCGGCAAAACTGGTACTGTTGCTAGACTATACCCAGCTTTGCCGAGTGCCAGGGCACTCGGCAAAGCTGGAAATTTTTTTTCTTTTTTTTGTTTTTTCGTATATATCACATGCAAACATATATTTATATATATAACACAAATCCACATATAAAGCACAAATCCATAATAAATCCGAGTCCAATATCCATCATAGAGTCCATGACAAGCTCATCCAAGTCTAACATCCAAGTCCAACATATATAACAAGTTCACTACGATGACCCGACGTCCCGATGGCCCCGAGAGTGTGAAGAGCCCCCACCTTGCCACCCTGGCCACCCCTGCGGCGCCGAGGAGTACCTCCAAGCCCCGACATCCTGCTGAGACTCAGGAGCACCACCTGACCACCCGTGCTGCTGAGGCTGAGGAGTTGCGCCACCTAACCACGGATCCCACCCGTGCTGTGGAGGCGGAGGAGGAGCGCCACCTGACCACGTGTGTTGTGCACTCGGGCCAACCTACCACTCATGGCCTGGAGAAGCTCCATGTGGAGGAGTCAGGTTCAAACCCGCCAACTGTGCCTGCACATAGGATAAGCGATCTCATTAGTACCAGCGGGATGGCCGCACAAGCCAAAACATTAGACAAACATATATACTCACCGGAGTCCCTATAGGGCCAGGAGGGGTGGAGCGAGCAACAAGGCAGGCAACGAAGGCAAGACAACACCAGGGATTTGAAGGCTCCGAAAGAAGCCGGCAAAGTCCTGCATCTGACGTTGCGACTGCTGCCGGACAGCCTCCATCTCCTGCTGATGGGCCTCCTGCGCGACCTCCTGTGTGGCCCGCAACTCGGCTAGCTCTACCCGCAACATCTTCGTGGAGCTCGGCTATCGAGGTCGTATGGGGACATCAGAGAAGGTCATGCTATCTGATCGACGAACCTGACGAAGGGTGGGAACGGTGGCTGGGTCGATTGCGCTGTTGGCAATAAAGTACCGGCCGTGCTGCTCCCCTCTTCCCGTCCTCATCAGGATGTCTGTATCTAGGGGCTCGGTGGCAGGATCAAAGGTCTCACCATGGCGCACGCGAGCCGCCTCAGTGTATTGGACCATCCTCTCATAGGTGTTTGGGTTGGTGTACGCGTCGACCCCCTCCGCCGGGTTGTAGACGTTGTCCAGATCTGTTGTTTTGCCCTTGTGAGACAGGGCGTAGCCCGTGAACTCATTGATCGCCTGCCCACCATGCGATTGGGACTGCAAGGAAAACACAAGGATGATTACACGTAATGAGAATGAATAAATAAATAAATAAATCAGCAGAAGTGTACCCATGTGTCCATGAACCCTGAGAGAGGGCGACTCCCTTGGTGGTATGCCGGCCCTGGCATCACCAGGCGGTACCCCCGTTTGGCTCTGCGCCGCTCGTACAACTCCGGCTTTGTCCACTCGTCCACAATGGCCTCCCAACAGTTCATGTGCATTTTGCACCAATCAGCAGGAAACTGCATGACAACATGCATTTGACATGTCAGAAGATGAATCAGAATTAATGTTTTCTACTTATTTTTCATGGAAGGAATCAGAATTAATGTTTCCTACTTACCCGAAGGTAGATCTCCTTGGAAGTCGGTCTCGGGGTAGATGATCATCTCCCTGGCTTGCGTCTTCGGCAGGGACTGGTGAAGCACATCAGCGTGGTAGGTGATGAGGACCTGGAGGTGCGCCTCGTAGTACATGTCCTTGAGTCGTTCCATGCAGACCTTGTCTTGTACTCACGACACCTCGACCTCATGCCCCTTCTTGCACGTGAACCACTCCTGCATACAGATATCATGTATCATTTTCATTATTTCAAGAACTTCCAACGAATGCGTAGTATTGACAAAGCAGTGCGATGAAGACTCACCCAGAACTCACTCTTGATCTTGGTCGCAATGGGGACTTCGTCATCGTCCGTGACGTGGAAGAAGTCCCGCCACTTCCAGGGCGGCGCTGTGGTCTCGTCGTGGGTGACAAGGCTAGGGTAGTGCTTCTTAATCAGGAGGGCCAGCATGCCATTAGCATGGCATGAACTAGCCCCGCTGACACGCTCCCAGTTACTGCATGAGTCATTAAGAAGAATTTTTAGTCTGAAGTTCAATTTTAAACATATCACATGAATAAGTCATGAAAACATGAATCGTTACTTACTTCGTACCGATGGGTAGAATCACCGGACGCTGGTGTAGTGCGACCGGCGCTGAAGGGAGGCGCGTGATCCCGCGCTGGTAGACCTTGCTCGAACCTAAGGAATTTGCCTCCCCTGGTGTCGCCTCGGCCCCCTCCTGCTCGCCCCAGTCCTGCTCGTCCTATTCGTCCCCGTGCTGCTCGCCCTCTTCCTCCTCGACGACGTCCTGCCGGTTGTCGTCGTCCGTCGTAAACAGCGCCCTCGTCCTGCGGGCCCTCGTCATCGACTCCACCAACGGTGGGTCCTCCACCTCCTCCTCGTCAGGGCTGGCCCTCAGGTAGCGTGAGTTGACCCCCGTTCATCACGGTCGTCTACTTTCACCTGGCATTTTGTCCTGTGCCTGCAATGACAAAGACAAAGATTAAACCAATTAGCACAAATAATCGATAAGTACTTATAAAGAGATACAAAATGAATGAAACATAATCACAAAGTAATAATAATAACAATATAGTATTACATAAATTAGAAATTATCTCCACGAACTGCAGTCATTGGCTACACGTCATCACTATCACTATTGCCATCATCAGTATCAATATTGTCAAAACCTAAGTCCTCATCATCTCCTTTGCCCTCACCACCTGCATCGTCCTCAACAACTCTATCACGCTGAGCCCTCCATCGCTCAAGCACCATTATGTCCTTAGGATCTTGCACCATTTTACCCTCTTCCTCATCGATGTCATTGTCTACTTCCATGCCCATCAGCGAAAGAATGTCTATTTTCAAACGCCTTTCTAGCCCCTCGGGTTTATAGAACTCTTTGGTATCTGCCTTTGGGACAAATTTGTAATCATCATCGTTTGGGACAGGTGCTTTATCGCGCGGTGATACCAAGTGCACAAGGTACCAACCCTTAAGATTTTCATCTTTTTGGCACGCCCACGGGAGATAATAAACTTGCGTGGCCTGTTGAGCCACAATATAGACATCTTCTCCAGTATAGATAGAATCCTGTTGAATTTTGACCTGTCCAATGTCATCGGCTCTTCTCGTGTCATTAGGATCGAACCAATGGTATTTGAATACCACTGGTTTAAGATCTTTGGGTCCCTCAAAGTGGAGCTCGTATATTTCTTCGACTATGCCATAATAGTCGCGATCATTATTGCCGAGCGTACGAACTCCTGTGCACGTGGTCTTTCGGGTGGGCTGCCTCTCCTCGTAGCTTCTCGTGCGAAAGAGATATCCATTCACATCATAAATGGTGAATGTCTTGTGTAACAGAACCGACCAATTTATTAGATCACAAGCACGTAATTCACCATTAGATAGCAAACTTACATGATTGAGACCTAATAAACCCGGTAGTCATACCGAAATCTCGAAGGATTTCAAACTTTCTGGCATAGCCAAGATCATAATAAGTTTAGCCGTCACCATTCACAACATACATAGTTCGAACATAGTTTAAACATCAGAGTTTGAAATAAGTTATTACAACCCAAGTTCAAATTCGAAATAAAGCGGAAGCGATTTAGTTCAAATCCACACACACACGTAGTTCAAATACAGTGCCAGGTCCTCAGTCAATATCCAACAAAAGCATAAGGTAGAGTAGAGTGACCATGCCCAAAGTCTAGTCATCACCTAATGCGGGGTAGAAGCAGTGCTGACAATAGCCATAAAACATCTCACCATCTGCAACAACATGGGAAATAAAACTCTGAGTACGAGAATGTACTCAGCTAGACTTACCCGTCATAAACTAAAAATAAATTGACTCCAAGGAGTATGCAAGGTTAGATAAGTAGGATAGCTGACTCATAAGTTGTGGAAAAGCTTGCATTAAAGAAAGGTTTGACCATAACCTTCTAGCATTGTATTTTAATCCGATTAACCTTATCATGCTAAATTAGCACCTGTACTAAACAAGCATGGTAATAATTATCCAACAAGAATAGTAACCAATTCCGGTTGAGTGCCTTTTAACATCACGGCTCAACCATCTCATCTCTTTATTCAAGTTATTACTACGATGCCGCTGCTCAAGTCAAGTGTTCACTGTCCAGGAACGATGGCGATTATAATCGATTACTAACCAGCTGGTGGGTATTCCTCACACAAACTACACTCACCCGCTAAAGTGAGCTACAGATCACCGAAGATTCAATTCGGATAAGTCGCGGGATCAACAGGTACCATCGTATCCAGGAACCACCCGGCTGCCTTATTCAGGGCGAACCTGACCTCAGACTTACTCTCCGGGTAACCCGTGGTCTCCCATCTTCTCCAATACGATGCGTACAGCAGGTCGACTCCTGGTCCAAATCAAACTCAGGCTTCGCGGTCGGAACAACTTATCCTTCCAGCTAAATGTGAGGCATAAATTCAATATGACTTGAGGACGTACAACGGACGGGGTCCTAGTTTGACACAGATAGGATAACCTCACCGAACCTCCAGTTCAGTCCCAACACCAATCCCGCCCGGTCTCGATTTATTATCTCCACATGGTTATCCAAGATAACAATGTATTCAACCATTCCGAGTAACCACCTATAACTCGCGGATGATAGGAAATCACCCGACTTCTACCAATCTAGTTAAAGCAGGGCTAAGCAGATAATCGCACCTGAACCTAATAGGGTTGAAGTATAACAGTGGCAAGGAATATAAGTAATGCAGCAACGGTATAAAATAACGCCTATAACTTAATGCATCAAACAAGTAAAGGACTCAAGTTAGATATTTTGCAAACCACAGGGAGCATGCTCCGGGGCTTGCCTTTTAGGAAAGAGCTTGGCTGATGGTCGGGACACTCGGGAAGATCAACCTCAGGATCCTCTTCTGCTGCTATCCCTTGTACCAAGGCTTTCTGCTGGCCTTCCTCTCCTTGTACTCCGGGAACTACCGTTTCGAGCTCTGATGATCCTGTATGATGCATAGTGCATATGAATACCATGAATACATAGCAAATACAAAGATACATGCTGATGTGAATGAATGCTCAGCTAAAGATAATTGACATGATTTTAAAACATGCATGATAAGCACATGTCATCTGCATTCTCTTCTATAAAACAATCCTAAACACGCATCACATTATAATTTACTTATACATGAAAAGCAATTATAAATGACCGCTATTTTACACGCTACCCTCTACTGAACCACAACTAATAACAGATCATACACATCACAAACATCGGAAAAAGCATTATTACACACATGAAATAATAACTTAAAGCATCATTAATTATTTAAAGAAATCAGGGTAGAACAGCAACATGACTTTAGACTATTTATAAAATTCTATAAAAATTATAGGAGCTTAAGCATGTCTAATGTAGACTACCATAAAAATTTTAGGTCAAAAAACTAACTACTTTATCCTACACAAAAATGACAAGGCAACACAATTCACTGGGCATAAAATACTTTGTATATAGAAAAATATCAAACAACAGATCTCAGAACATTCTTAGCTCTAGATTGATATAAAAACATCCTCCAAAAAGTTTTATGCACAAATCATAAATATATTATTTATTATGAATTATTTACTATCTACTTAAAATAGGCACCATAAATAGACAGAACAATATTTACACATGACATAGCCTCACAACATTTTCCACAGATAGAGCATGACATAAGAAGACTAACAAACTTGGTTTCACATTTTACTGAGCAACAGAGAATTACTTATGCATTTTCTAAGATAAAAGCAATTAATAGGGATAAATAAATCTATATAGAAAAGTATCACAAATTTTATATTTCATATTTTTCATGCATAGATCTTCTCATAAGAAAAATACTGCAAGTTAAACCATCTCATTTGGACTAAAAATGAGGAAGTTATGATTTTTCAAAGGTTTTATGTAAAATCTGGAAACAGATTCTTTAAACGAAAAAAGAAAAACACTTTTGCACCGGAAACCCTGGAGTTTTTAGAAATCAACCGAGCCCTATAAAGAAGTTCTCTGTGTCTGGCAGTTATGCACGAAGGACCTTGACTTGGATTGAATTCAAGGACGAGGTCCCTGCGATAGAGAACGACGGCGCGACGCGGCGTCGCCGGCCGTTGTCGGGACTCTCCGGCGAAGCTGAGCAGCGGGGAAGCATGAGAGGGACTACGCGCGTTGATTATAGGGTTCTATCATGGGCGGAGCAAGGCCGCGGTGGCTCGGCCGCGTGCAGGGCGGAACGGCGGCTCCCCGGCCGACGGCGTGGCCGAAATATGGCGAGGACCGACCCGCATTGACTTCATGGACTAGGGCTACAGCATCTACACGTCAAGGTGTAGCTAATGCTCGAGACAAGGAGGGAAAATGGTGGCCAAATCGACCGGAACACGGCGGCGGCGGTCGCCGGTTTTTCGGCCGCGGGAAAGAAACGCCCGGTTGGGCTCTTACCCTCGATGAGGACGGCTGCTGGCGGGTGCAAGAGCGAGCACGAGTCGAGGAAACTCCGTGCGCGCGCTCATGGAAGAAAATGCACTGCGGTGAGGCTTGGCAATGGACGAGCTATCGGCGACGGCGATGGCGATCTGCGCGGGGCAGAGGGAGAGAGGGCAGGGAGAGAGAGGGAAGTGAGCGGGGCACAAAGAGGAAGAACGACCGCGTCGATTTAACTCGGTCGGGACGGCCGCTGCCGCCTCGGACCGCTGGTGTTCGCTCGCCACGCGGAGCGCGTGGACTGGGGGGCGATGGGCGGTGGCCGAACGTTTTCCTGACGGCCTGGACGAACCGCCACTGAAAAGCTATTTCCATGATCTCTAATACAAACTTTTCTGCTCTATTGCTCCCAAACCAAACTGAATTAGCCAAAACTCATATTGGAGAAAATGTAGCTCTGAAGAGTAGAACATTTCATCTATACAAAGTATGGCAAGATTCTGCATAGATTTTGAAATACAAAAATCCAAAATAAAAATACCTTTAAAATTCCCTAAAATGGAAAAACAGCCCCCAAACCTGCCTTTTTTTAACATTTTTGAACATCTTCCAAGCATTTTCATGAAAAGTGATAATAACAACTTTTGTTACTTATGAAATTCTCTACAAACTTTATTTAGGATGCACACACATGCAAATACTCTAGCTACCACTTTTAAATCAGTCAAACAAAGTTACTTTTATGGTCCACCTTGGTCAACCATGACATCATAGCTTAATTAACCAAAACCATGAACATAAACCTAGGTTCATTTGGTGCCCTAATCATGTCTAGGTTGCTTTAGTGGTCATAAAACATCAAACACTCATACCACTTATCCAATTCATGTGAAATGTAAGCACAAATGAACAAATCAACCATCACATATAAAATAACAATTAACCTTTACATCAATGTTATGCATAATGATGCTTATGCTAAAGAATGCAAGTGATTATGCATGCTTAACACCTTGGGTGTTACATCTTGACCCTATGGGTGAAGCCCTGTGCAACTGTTTCAATTCACCACTCATTGTCCTATCCGTGTGTGCCTGCAAGGTGAGGCCAGGTAGGTCGTTACATTACTTGCTCCTAGGAGCAAAGTGGAATCTCAAAGTTGGATGGCACCTTCGTACAGAACCAGGAAATAAAATCAGGCAAGTCATTTTGGAGAAGATATTCTTCTTCTTGGTTGGTAGGAGCCCTATTCCCTGTCCAGTGTTCCTTAATAAACTCTCTGAAAAACAAGAGACAAAGGGGTAGGACCGATAGGTGGAGGATATTGACTGCGTATGTAACTAGCTCATTGAGAACTTACATTCGATAAGGAGCCACTTTTTCAAGGTTCAACAACACGTAGAGTGTGATAGTGTGAAACTCATGTTGTTGCAACGTCTTGGGGGTTCCTGCGCTTCCCCTTCCGAGTTGCCCTTTGAAAAGGCTCAGGGTCGATGCACTCTCGTCGTTGTTGTAATGAGGGGGTGGGTTCACGTTGGGAAGGTTCTCAGTATAGTATGTTGTTGTGAAGTTCGACACCTCCTCCACTCTGAATGCCTCTACCACAGAAGCCTCAATTTTGGCTTTATTTCTACACTTTTTTTGAAGAATCTTTAGACACCTCTCGATTGGATAGCACCAATGGCCCTGCACGGTCCCCCCAGTTGTGCCTCACGCGGTAGGTGCAGAATCAGTTGCTGCATCGGCAGGAAGAAGCCGGGTGGAAAGATCATCTCCAACTTGCAGATCAACAGAGGTGCAACATGCTCCAGGTCACGAATCACTTCCCGAGATAACTCTCTGGCACAAAGCTGACAGAAGAAATAGCTCAACTCTGCTAGAACGCGCCACACTGGCTTGGGGAGATATCCACGGGTCATCGCAGGAAGGAGCTGCTCAATCCATATGTAGAAGTAATGACTCTTCATCCCTAAAACTTTCATAGTCTTAGGGTTCACTCCCCTACTCAGATTCACCGCATACCCATCAGGGAACATTAACATCTTGATCCACTGCATCACTTCCTTCCTATCGTCCCATTTTAGGATGTAATCAGGCGGGCCCCTTTTTCAACTCTTGCCTTGTGCAGGGGTCTTCATCACTAGCTTTGGTCTATCACAGATCTCCTCCATGTCCAGTCTAGCCTTAACATTGTCCTTTGACTTCTCCTTTATATCCATGAGTGTACCCAAAGTGCCTCGGCGACATTCTTTTCTGTGTGCATTACATCGATGTTGTATGGAAGAAGAAGGTCCTTGAAGTAGGGGAGCCTAGTCAAGCCGGATATATGGGTCCACAAGTGGTCCACACCATACTTCTTAAAACCACCATTGTCTTCATCAATTTCAAGAGCCTCTAGCTGGACAAGGACCTGGGCACCGCTCATAATCTGAGGAATGGGGTCGGCGACTTGAACACCTTTCATGAAGTGCCTGATGTCTCGTCTGAACTCATGGTCATCATATAGGAATTGAAGATGTTTGTCAAATAAAGAGAACTTGCCACCCTTCTTCAGTCAGGTGAACATCACAGATGCCTTGCATACTGGGCAAGGAAACTTCCCATGAACACACCACCCACTGAATATGCCATACGCTAGAAAGTTATGCATTGAATACTGATACCACACATGCATTGTGAAGTTCTTCTTTGTAGCTCGGTCATACGTCAGTACCCTCTTTTCCCAAGCATATTGCAATTCATCCCATAGTGGCTGCATGAACATGCCCATATTGTTGCCTATGTGTTCAGGTATTATCAATGACAAGAACATGTTCTTGGGTTCAAACATGACGCCAGGGGGAAGATTGAGGGGGATCACGAACACGGGCCAACAGGTGTACAGGGCCGCCATCATTCCATACGGGTTGAAACCATCTATTGCCATTGCTACACGTACATTTCGAGCGTCCATAGCTTTGTCAGGATGCTGGTTATCGAAGTACTTCCATGCGTCACCATCCAATGGGTGTACCATCTTGTCACTGTATCTTTTGCCATTCTTGTACCATGTCATCTATTTTACGGACTCCTCTGTCATGTACATCCGTTGGAGCCTCGATATGACAGGAAGGTACCATAGGACCTTCTCGGGGATCTTAGACTGTTTTTTTGTGCCATCACTACTGTGTACCTCCACATACCTAGAGGCATGTGATCATAATTGATCACACGTGGAGATGTCTAGGTTTTAGACATCTGGCGTCGCAACTTGCTCCGAACATTTTCAAATTTTTTTATAGCCTCCACATGCAATAACATGACACATCGACAAGTTTCGTGATTTTCAGATTTTGTTTGGATTTTTTATAATTAAAAAACACTTCTATGGCATGTAGATGGTCATGTTATGTGGACAAGGCGTTCAAACTTTTGGGTGAGTTTATAGACACGGCCTCAAAATACACTCTCCAACATGAATATCATTTTTCGAATGACTACGTTTCATTATTTTTTGCACCTGCAGTTCAAACTTGGATTATCGTGAAAAATTCAAGTAAATCAAATAAATGTATGAAATATAGAAAAATATTATAAAAAGATTCCAAATTCGAACATGTCGTTGAATAGAATATGTGTGGGCTACAGAAAAAGTTTGAATTTAAAATTCAAAAAAAAAATTAAATCTTTGCCGAGTGCCTTGTTTGACACTCGGCAAAGAATCCATCTTTGCCGAGTGCCCGTGGTGGCAGTTGGCAAATGGGGCTTTGCCGAGTGCTCGTGGCGGCACTCAGCAAAGACTGTATCTTTGTCGAGTGCCTGACCGTAGGGCAGTCGGCAAAGATAACGGCGACGGACGTCGTTAGCACGCAGGAAACTTTGCCGAGTGCCCTTCTTTGCCGAGTGTTGGGCACTCGGCAAAAGGTGTCTTTGCCGAGTGCCTGGCTTTGCCGAGAGCCAGGCACTCGGCAAAGATTTCTTTGCCGAGTGCTGCCGCTGGCAGTCGGCAAAGGGCTTCTTTGCCGAGTGTCCCAGCTATGGCAGTCAGCAAAGCCGTGCGCACTCGGCAAAGCCCCTCTTTCCCGTAGTGAGTGTTTCTTTTTTATATTTGCACAATGGCCGCACCCTAATAATACTACAATGCAATTCATGGGAGAATCCTTTCAGCAAAAGATTCTTAATAGGAGAGTAATGAAATGGGTTCTATCCATTTGTCATAAAAAGGTACAAAATAAATCTTCCAAGAGTATGTGCACTGATTCATGGAGGGGAGAGAGGTTGCCATATCAGCCAAACAGCGAAGTTAACTCGTGGCCAACAGAGAAATGGGCTCCATAGAAAATTTAATAAAAAACTTCTTTTGTTCCGCGCTACCAAAATCATCCGCGTCTGTTGCATAACTACAGTTACCAACGCGCCTGTTGAGGCAAGAGAGGTCCGCCGCGCATCTTTCCCGTGCCTTGCGATTCACTCAGACGGTAGCATTGCTACCGTAGCAAGCCGGGAGAGGCAAGTAAATCTTTTGTCGAGCATTTACAATGTGCTTCTTTGTTGGTCGGATCCAAACAATAAACCTGCCCATCACTCTTCATATATCTTCGTTATCGTCCCTCTGTCCATTTGCATTTCGTGAAAGAAATTACCAAAATCTCTCATCTGCTTCTGGCTGCCTACATTTCATTAACCTATCACAGCCATGGTTGTGGTTCAAAGCTCCATTTCTCCCTGTACCTTTTAGAGGAGTCTGTTCCGGTCCAGTACAGTAGCTGGCTTTCTTTGGACAACTTGTTAATTCCTCACCATTCATGACTGGGACATTTATTCTCCATTAATTTAATTATAGATGTTATGACTCACGCAATAAAGGCAGTCGTGCACTATTTGGTTATGGTTTGTAGATATAACAAGCCGGATCATTATATGAGTTTATGCTTTGTTGATCGATGACTAAGCAGTACTTGCTCATATTCAAGTTAGGCACATGAATTAAATAGGTGTACTTGGAAATCATATAATTTACGTTAGCTATGAATCATGTATGAAAAACAACTAAAAATAAAAAGGAAGTAGGAGTGCATGGCCTGACATTGACAGCATAATTAAGGTGTTGATTTGCAGGCAATGATGACTACTTTGATCTAGCAAAATGATCGACTTCTCGAGGTGTATATAAATAAAAATCCGGAAAGGGTGTTTCTTCTCTCTAGTCTCCGCCTCCAATGTAGTAGGATCCGCTAATCACTACCGTCTATGTAACAATGTGTTGTTGGCTAGTTTGCCAATTTAGGAATGAGAGGCGTCGGGACATGAAGAGCTACACTGAGGGTGGATGTGGTGTTTCGACCAAGGGAACTAGCTCTACTTACACCTAGCCTAGAACCACCATTTCGTAGTCCACTGCTCTAATGGAGTTGTGTAGCCCCAACTCGTATATGATGTCCTTCCGGTGTATGTCTCCTGTGTACGCTAGTGAAGGCTAATTGATGTCGTTGGGGACACCACAGACAACGATCAGCAGGGTAATGTCAAATCAGCAACGGGTAATGTCTAACAAGGCATGGATAATCCATGGGCAATAGCAGGGTAAAACAGGTGGCAGGATTCTATATTCATTGCCGCCTCCGCCTCCGGGCAGCTTGTGTGAGATATATTACCATATAGGCATATACCTAAGAATCTACTCATCTAGACGAACCAGGAACACAAATGGGTGGTGTCGGGAGGTAGAACTCAAAATTATTTGAGCCGGAGTGATCAATGTGCTGGTAGTGAAGTAACTCTGAAGAAGCCCAATCCAATGACAATACCGTGTGCATTAGTGTCTCTGTTAACGCCCATTCGTGAGTATCAGAAAACAGTATAAACTTTGCTCTAAACTCCTCTAAACATGGTTCAAAAAAAAAAATCCTCTAAACATTCTAGTTGGGGCTATAAATAAGGTGTTGAATGGCAGATGCCAATGACTACTTGTCTAACTCCCTCTAGAAAAACGAATGTATTATTACCCCTCCAGTTGGGGCAATAAATAGCCTAAGGACGTCATACTCTTAAGGGATAAATCTGTCTTTGAGCAATTTCTCAGGTGTATAAAGACTTTGCAAAAGGTGAACTCATTCTATTTGCGTACTAGTGTATTTCTTCTCTCCACCAATGCAGTAGGCTCTATTAGCAATGAGTTATTGGCTAGTTTGGCAATTTGGGCATGTGAGGTATTGGGACACGAAGAGCTACTGTTGGTTTAGCTTAGGCTGTCATCAAAGGGGCCGACTCTACCAATGCCAGTCGTGCCACTGACAAGGTAGTGCGCAACTCCACTTTCTCGTCTCTGTGCACAAGAGCGAAGAGCGATCTCGTCCCCGTGAATCTCGTGGACAAGAGTGAAGACTATTGCAAGCCTGGCATCTGGAAAAAGAATGGAGACATACCCTAGAAACCAGTGGCGGAGCCACAGGGTATGCCGGGTATGCCCCGGCATACCCTGTCCCTCCGGCAAGTAATGGATATAGTATACGTAATAACCAATATAATATACGTATATAGTATTTATATTCAGATTAAAAAGGAAACAATAAACTGTTACCACCGATCACACCATCTATCATGGAAGTGGGAAGTCACAAGGCCCAGGACACGGCCCACACAGCAAGATTGTCCTCAGACCTCAGTACATATACGTGCGTTTTTTCTGGCTTGTCGTATTCTACGGAGTAATATCTAATCCCTATACGCCAATCGGAGCTGAGTTAAATACGCCGCCGCCCTGACGCCGATGCCCGACGCCCGTTAATCGGTGCAGGTGAGTTGACCCCTCTGGCCTCTGCCCTGCTTCCCGGCCTCTGGTCCATCCCTCGTCTACAATTTGCAGTTTGCACGGTCGCGCCGTCATGGAGAGTCTAGTTTATAAAAATTCATTTATACTTCAATTGCTAGTTGATCTGATCCTTGTAATTTTTATGCAGTAAAATGAAGAGAAAAGTGCAAGGGGATATTGCATCTCTTTATAAGAAGCATGAAGCAAAGAAGGCAGCGGCTGCCACTCTTAATCGCTCTCCTGATCCGGTTTTACCTGTGGTGGAAGAGGAGAGTCATGAGAGATTAGTTGAGGAAATTGAAAATCCTGTGCTACCACCACCACCGTCACCACCACCAATACAACCATCTCCAGTGCCATCAGGTCCAGTCTATGACATCGATCATCTTCCACATGATCCAGGTGAAAGATGTCCTATTCATAAGTACCCTGTTAAATATCAAGATGCAATTCGAAGAGCATATATTATTAGAGGTCCATTCAAACCTTATGCACATGATTTTCCGATAACAAAGATTTCTGGAAAAGATCATCATTTTAATTATTTTTGGATGCACAATCATGAGTGGATGGAGTATAGTATTAAGAAGGATGCTGTATTTTGTTTTACATGCTACTTGTTCAAGAAGGGTGCTGGGTCAGACACATTTACTATTGATGGCTGGAATAATTGGAATATAGGATATAATGCAATTCAGAAACATGTGAGTTCCAAGGCACATAATGCAGCTCAAGAGAGATACATTGGCTTCATAAATTTGAAGGTAGCAATTAATTATAATATTCAGAAGTGGAGTGACGAGGAACATCGGCTTTATAAGAAAAGGTTAACTTATTCACTTAGGAGTATCAAGTTTCTTTTGCATCAAGGGTTGGCATTTCGTGGACATGATGAAAGTGAAGAATCTAGCAACAGAGGAAACTTCATTGAACTTTTGAAATTTCTTGCTGAAAACAGTGAAGAAGTGAACAAGTATGTTTTGGACAATGCTCCAGGTAACTGTACCTTAACTAGCCCAGACATACAAAAGCAAATTATTCACTGTTGTGCCCTAGAAACTAGAAAGAAAATAATTGAAGAACTTGGTGATGAGCCCTTTGCAATTTTAGCTGATGAGTCTAGTGATATATCACATAAAGAACAACTAGCTCTTTGCTTGCGTTATGTTGATAAATTAGGAAGGCCATGTGAGCATTTTATTGGAGTTGTTCATGTAGATGATACTACCTCTTTATCACTCAAGAATGCAATTGAAGCTTTACTTGTTAGGCATGGCTTGAGTTTGACCCAAATCCGTGGTCAAGGATATGATGGGGCTAGTAACATGAAAGGAGATATCAAAGGATTGAAAACATTGATTATGCAAGAATCACCTTCTGCTTATTATATTCATTGTTTTGCTCATCAACTCCAATTGGTTCTAGTTGCTGTTGCTAAGGGAAATACTGATTGCAGCTCTTTTTTTGATCAAGTATCTATCTTGTTGAATATTATTGGAGTTTCTTGTAAGCGGCATGACATGCTTAGAAATGCTAGGCTTAAGAATGTAAAAAAAGCACTTGACTGTGGTGAAATTGAATCTGAAACTGGATTACATCAAGAGATAGGTTTGCCTAGGCCTGGAGATACTCGATGGGGATCTCATTACAAAACTATTTGTAGCATCATTACTATGTATGAATCAGTCCATGATGTACTGGTTGATCTTGGGGATGATCCGACATATAAGGATGATTGGACAAAAATACATTTTGTGACTGGAGCATTTGAGACCTTTGAGTTTGTTTTCTTTGCATACTTAATGTATATTATTCTTGGATATACAAATGAGTTATCTGAGTGTTTGCAAAGAAGGGATCAAGATATTCTTAATGCAATATCACTTGTTAATGTGGCAAAGAAAAGAATGCAAGAATTGAGGTCCGATGGTTGGGATAATTTTCTTAAAAAGGTTACCTCATTTTGTAATAAACATGGTATTGATGTTCCTGCTATGGATGGTGTTTATGTTCCTTATGGAAAATCAACAAGGAAAGCTCGTGCTCGAAAGCAATCCAATGATGACCATTTCAGAAGAGAAGTATATATTGGTGTTATTGATCAAATAAGTCAACAACTTGATAATCGGTTTGATGAGATTAATATGGAGTTGTTGTCTTGTATGGCTGCCTTCAATCCTTCTAATTCATTTGAGTCTTTTAATGCACAAAAGCTACGTAGACTAGCTGAGTTCTACCCAAAGGACTTCTCAAAAAATAATTTGCTCACTCTTGAATTGCAACTAGATAATTATATTGATGGCATCAGACAGGATGATAGATTCAAAGATCTAGAAAATATTGTTGATCTCTCAGTTAAGCTTTTTGAAACAAAGAGGCATAAAGTGTATGATTTGGTTTATCAGCTTCTCAAATTGGTATTGCTTCTACCGGTGGCAACAGCAAGTGTTGAAAGGGTATTTTCTGCACTGGTTTTAGTAAAAACAAAAACCCGAAATAAGATGAGAGATAGCGTTTTGGATGATTGTCTAGTCACTTTCATTGAGCGGGATATTTTCTTTGAAATTGATGAAGATGATATAATTAAGACATTTATGAAGCTTCAAAAGCGTCGAATACGTCAGTAAAAATAATATTGTAAGTCTCACTCTATTATGTATATATTTCAATTATCGGTATGACTTTTGAAACTATTTATATTGTAGTAGTGAATATGGTTTCAGTTAATCTATAAATATAAGCCTTGTTACCAAAATAATTTTTTTTTACTAATCTTGTATAAAATTTTTTTGAGAGGCATACACTGACCTAAAATGCTAGATTCGCCACTGCTAGAAACTAGAATGAAGAGGTGCTTTTGGCTGATCAGAACGACAAAACGGAAACATTGGATCAACACCTGTTAGGATTAGGTAAACACGAAGAAAACCTGAGTTGTAAAACTACCCCAGAACATTTGCGTGCTAGGAATGCAAGCAAGTGTATTTTGTCTTCAGACTAGTAAATAAGGCATTTTAAAGTGGGTGACTTGCACTTAAATAAAGCGTGGCCTAAACAAACAGATAAATGGGCACATGGGATGGTCAGCATCAGAAAGAAATTGTTGGGTAAACTGGAGATGTTATATATAGAGCACAGAACATAGTCCTGTATGTATTCTTCCACAGAAAATTGAGGGGGAAAAAATAGATTCTCACTATGCCAGTTTGAATTAAACGAAATTCAGAGGAAAAGTGTAGTAATTTGAAACAGAGCAAAGGAAAGCAGTTTTAGCATTTGGAACGGAGGAACGATGCATACCGTTGCAGAGGAAACAATACCTATCGTGTACAAAACGTAGGAAAAAAATGAATCCACTCAAAATCAAGGGAAATCTTATCGCTGTTCAGCAAAATCCAGTCGTGCCTGTGGCTGCTCGATCGTGCTTTGTTCCGCTGTAGCTCATGAGCCCTTCCACCAGTGCCAAAGTACCGTGGCTGCTTGCGCGCTCGGTCGCCCATGCGGCTGCGTTGCCGCGGCCGGGCCCTCAAACTCGCGCCGACTCGTCCGCTCGCACCGCCCCCGCGCCGTGCGCGCCTGTCGTCTGACGGTCTGAGGAACAGAAAGACTCAGGAACGGTCAGGAGCCAAAGATGAATTTAAAAAGTAATGTGCTAAATAACTAGTAAAAAATCACCTAAATGCCTAAATCACGCATGAATGAATATAAACAGTGTTTAGGGACAACGTGATGCATGACCCAATTATATTCCTGCAATCCAAACAACTCAAGGGTCGTTTGGAACAAACCGGCTGAAGTGAGGTGAACTGAACAGGAACCTTGGCATCTCGACATGGGCCAATGAATCTGTATGTGCTTCTTTGTTGGTCGGATCCAAACAATAAACATATTACTATCTATATCTTCATTATTGTTCTTCTGACCATTTGCATTTCATGAAAGAAATTACCAAAATCAATAGCAGTCCTTCTCATCTGCTTCTGGCTGCCTACACTGCACGAACCTGTCATAGCCATTGTTGTGCTTCAAAGCTCCCCATGTGCCCTTTAGAGGAGTCGGTTGTGCTGATCTGTACAGTAGTCAGCTTTCTATGGACGACTTGTTAGTTTCCCGCATTCATGACTTTGGACATCTATTCTATATTAATTAACAAACCATAAATGTGATTGAATCACACAATACTTAGCTTTAATTTGGAGTAGTAACGGTAATTGTATTAAAGGTATTCATGGTTCTAGATATAACAAGCAGCCAGATTATTATCATTTGATCTTTCTGCTTTCGGATTGATTTATGACCAAGCAGTACACTGCCTCTTATTCAAGTTAGGCACCGGAATTAAAGCAGTGTACTTACTCCCTCGTATTCAAGTTAGGCACCGGAGTTAAAGAAGTGTACTCGAAAATCATATAAATTATGTTAGCCATTGAATCATGTATTAGAGGCAGTAGCATTAATGGCAGCCCTCCAGTCAGAGCTATAATTAAGGATTAAATTAAAAGATGTAGAAGTGCAAGGCCCGAGCTATAAATGGTCTAAGAACTGTCCACTCTTAGGGGCAATTCAGTCTTTGAGAATGTTTTCCAGGTACATAAATAAAAACACCAGAAAGGGTGAACTCATCTATTTTTTTAGTAGTTTGTTTTTTCTCTCCGGCTACCACCGGTGCACTAGGATATGTTAATCACTACCGTCTACGTAATAATGTGTTGTTGTCTAATTTGCTAATTTAGGCATGAGAGATGTTGGGACACAGAGATATATATTGTAGTTGTGATGCTTCTACCAATGCAGACTGACTCTACTTGGGAATAATGTATGGCCACTAATAGCTTTGTTACTGCTGCCATGTACTCCCTCTGTCCCATTGAGTTTATCACCCTGGATTTTGTAACATCTTATTTGATCATTTGTCTTATTCAATTTTTCGTTCAATGCGCCAACCAGGCGAGCATGCTTGATAGCTCCGTGGATGATGCGCCCCTCGACAATATTTGGGTATGGTTTGTACATACAACAAGCAGGATTATTTTTCATCTTGTGCTTTTAGGTTGCATCGTTAGTTGTTGATGGCTAAGTTGTACTCCCTTAGGCTTCAGGAATTATAGACGTACCTAGAAATCAGAACGTGACTATCATATCCTAGATAGTTTATGTCAAGCACTGAGACATTATGCATGTATGTCAAAGAAACTAAAGTAAGAATGAAATTAAAAAGCAAGCAGTAGAAGTGTAGGGGGCCAGCATTATTCACTGCATAATTAGGTGTTGCACAACAGGCATTAATGACTCTTTGTGTACTTTTCTCTAGTAAAATGAATATTACCCCTCGAGTCAGGGCTATAAATGACCTAAAGACGTCCTACTCTTAGGGGGTAAGTCTGTCTTTGTATATTTGAGGACCTTCTCATATGTATAAAGACCTTGGAAAGAGCGAACTCAATCTACTTACGTGCTAGTGTATTTTTTCTCTCCGGCACCAATGCAGTAGCGCTTTGCTAGTTACTTTTTTTTAGACCACGCCGAGGCGCGTATTTCATTAAGCGGGAAGCAAAAAGATCTCGTACAGGAACACGGCAACAGCACCGTTGCCAACCCAAAATACACCACCTAGCACTACTGGATGTGAGGTACTCATCACCTGTATATATGCAACAATGTGTTGTTGGCTAGTTTGACAATTTAGGCATGTGATGTGTTGGGACACGAAAAGCTACAGATGGCAGTGGTTATGCTGCCATCAAAGGGGCTGACTCTACCAGTGCCAGTCGAGCTAGTGCAAGGCAGTACTGGAACACCACTTTATTCTGGAAATCCACTTTCTGGTCTTCACTACCGGAGTCGCCTTCTTTGCCGACGGCCATACGTCGTCGGCAAAGCTCCTTTTACCGTCGGCAAAGCCTTTGCCGACGGGCTGCCACGTCGGCCGTCGGCGATGAGCCCTCGGCAAAAAAAGGGTCGGCAAAGAAAGGGTCGGCAAAGGTCCCTTTGCCGACGGCCCAGTGCCAGGCCGTCGGCAAACCTTTGCCGACGGCCGTGACAGCCGTCGACAAAGGAGCCACGTCAGCCGTTGCGGCGGCACGATGACGGCGGCCTCTGCCGACGGCTGACGTGTCCGACCGTCGGCAAAGTAGGTGACGTGGCGTATTTTTATTTTTTATAAAAAATGTTTAAAAAAGTCTTTGCCGACGGCCGACCGTCGGCAAACTTATGGTCCTTTTGCTGACGGCCAGGCCCAGCCGTCGGCAAACCGTCGGCAAACTTATGGTCCTTTTGCTGACGGCCAGGCCCAGCCGTCGGCAAAGCTGGGAAATTTTTACCTCATTTCATCACATATATATCATATAACCCACATTTCATCACATATAAACCACATTTGAGCATCAAATTCAGTTTTAACATGAATCCATACATGAAGGTCCTTAAATCCATCGATACAACTTCACAATACACATAACATCCAACATACGCTAAACATGTCCAACGTGCAACAACCTCATCGATTAAGGTCCAAAAGCGAGAAGTAAAGGCATCTAGCTCTGTGCGTCGTCCCCAGGGGTCCTAGAGCCCCCAGCTTGCTCGTACGGAGGCCAACCCGACTGCGGGGACATACCGTAGTGCCACTGCTGCTGCGTAGGTCTGAAAACGCTTACCTGCCCGGAGTGCCCCTGCTGCGTCAGCGCCTGCGGCCACAAGGAGTACCCCTGCCCTGACGCTGGAGGAGGCCACAGGCACTGCTATGTGGGGTAGTAGGTCGGGTAGCCCTGTGGTGGAGAAGGACCCAGTGGAGGGCTGCCACCTGGAGTTGGGTTCGAACCCGCCGACGGTGCCTGCACAAAGGCCAAGTGATATAATTAGTACCTGCAGGATGCCTGCACAAGCTAAAGCAACAGGCAATATACTCACCAAAACATATACAGGAGCAGGCACTGGAACTGAAACTGGAAGTGGTGGTGGAGCGAAGATCGAGGGAGGAGGCTCCTGCGTTCCCGGGATCTGGGACCAAAAGTAGCAGGTCAGGTCCGATAGAGCACGCTGGTAGTGCTGCGAAAGTGCCGCCAACTGCTGCTGATGGGCCTCCTCCTGCTGCTGACGCAACATCTCCTGGGTGACCTGGTAGGCCTGCAGCCTTTCGACCGTGGCCTGCAATATTACACCCGCAAGGTTGATGGTATGTGAAGGCAAGGTACATCATGTGTGAAATGAGTGAACGACGAATGAAACTGCACTTACCTGAAGTGCCGTCATCATCTGCGCATTGCTCGGCTGCCGAGGCGCTATGGGGATTTACGATCCGCCCCTTTCCGCGTCGCCTCTTTGGATCTGGCTCAGTGTCTGAACAGAGGACGGGTCGATGGCGCTATCGACAATAGCGTACCGGCCGTGCTGCTTTCCTCCTCCCGTCCTCATCTCGAGGTCAGTATCTAGGTCGGCTCTGGTGGGATCGAACATCGGCCCATGGCGCTGGAGACCTGTGGCGGTGTACTTGGTGAGCTTGTTGTAGACGTTCGGGTTGGTGTAGGCCTTGGGCCCGTCCTCCAAGCTGTAGACGGTGGATGCCGCTGACGCTTTGCCCTTGTGAGCAAGGGCGTACCCCCATGAACTCATTGATTTCCTGCCCATCATGCGTCTCTCTTGGCGAGGAAAACACAAACATGGTTACAAGTAGTGACAATTGAGAGCTATAATAAATGGATCAACAGAAGCATACCCATGTGTCCATGTACCCGTGGAGGCACTGGTTCCCTTGGTGGTGTGATACCGGAGGATTTTGCAGGCGAAGTTGCCGACGCTCTTTGCGCTTCTCGTACGCCGTGTCCGTACGCCACCCACGCACAATTTGGCGCCAGCAGTCCTCGTACTTATCGCACCAGCTTGGACACCACTGCATGACATTCAAGTATTTGATATTCCATAAGATGAATTGAATGTGTCACGTAAGGAATCATAACGGATGTTTCCTACTTAATTACCTGCATGTACTGCTCCTCGATGAGGTTGGTCTTCTTGTCCAGTATCATCTCCCTGCCTCACTCCTTCTTTACCACCTTGAGCTCCACGTTGGCGTAGTAGCTGATGACGGCCTGGAGACACGCCTCATGGTACATGTCCTTGAGACGGTTGTGGCAGACCGCCTCCTGCTGCCGCACCGCCCGCTGCTCGTCCTACCCCTCCTCCAACTTGAAGTACAACTACACACAGACATCAAACATCATTTCATTGTTTGAAGAAAGTCCAACGAATGCATAGTATTGAGATATGCGGTGCGATGCAAAGACTCACCCAGAACTCCCTCTTGATCTTGTGAGCAAGGACTTCGCCATGCTCGTCCTTGACCTTGTAGAAGTGGTCCCATTTGTCGGACACGATCCGCTTACCCTCGATGGTGACCAAGCCAGGGTAGTGCTTTCTAATCAGGAGGCCCTGGATGCCATTGACATGGCGTGAACTCTTCCTGTTAGTCACCTTTTCCCAGCCCCTGCATGAGTCATTAACAACAATTGTTAGTCTACAGTTCAAATTTCAACATGTCATATGAACAACAAGTGAAATCAACAATGGTTACTTACATCTTGCCCACGGGTCGAATCACCACGCCACGGCTGAGGAGCGGTGGGTCAGGGAGCGACGAGGCCCCGCGCATGTAGGGCTTGCTCGAAGCTGAGTTTTAGACATCTGGCGTCGTAACTTGCTCCAAACATTTTCTAATTTTTATCATAGCCTCCACATGCGATAACATGACACCTCGTTAAGTTTCGTGATTTTCGAACTTTGTTTGGATTTTATATAATAAAGAAACACTTTTCACGCACGTAACTCGTCATGTTACGACGCCAATATGGTCATAATTTGATGTGAGGCCCTGGATACGGTCTCTACATACTTTGAACATCATGAATATACTTTTTAGAATCAACAAATTCTATTATTTCATGTAACTGCAGTTCAAACGTGGAGTTACCGAAAAAATTCAAAGAAACAAAAATAAATAACGAAATATAGCAAAAAAACTCAAAATTTACCCAACTTTTGAAGTTGGGTTGTATTTGGTGTAGGAAGACACCAGGAAAAAATTGGAAAGAAAAAACCAAAAAAAAATTCTTTGCCGAGGGCTTAGGAATGGCCCTCGGCAAAGCTCCTTTGCCGACGGCCTGGCCACGCGGCCGTCGGCAAAGGCGGTGGCCGTGGCAGGCTGTGCGGCCGCCACGTGGTTGCGCTTTGCCGACGGCTTGGCCTTTGCCGATAGCCTAACGGTACAACTCTCGGCAAAGTGGCCTTTGCCGACGGTTGTATTTGCCGACCGCCTTCTTTTGCCGATGGCTAGGTTTTGCCGACGGCCCGGCTGTCGGCATAGATTGGCTTTGCCGACGGCTTTTCTTTGCCGACGGCTCGGCCTTGGGCATAGACTTCTTTGCCGACGGCGTGACCTGGCCGTCGGCAAAGAGGTGTCTTGCCGACGGCTTGTTCCTTGGCCATCGGCAAATGTTTAAGCCATCGGCAAAGTTGGGGTTTCCGGTAGTACTTTGTCGTCTGTGTGTACAAGAGCGATTTGGTATCCATGTACAGGAGCGAAGAGATCTCGTCTGCCCACCGGAAAAAGAATGAAGACACATGCTTTGGCTGAACAACAGTACAACAAAACTAAGACATGCTTTGACTGTAAACACCAACAAAACCTGAGTTATAATACCCCAAAACATTTGCGTGCTAGGGAAGCAAGTGCATTTTGTCTTCAGACTTTGCAAATAAGCCATTTTAAAGTGGCCAGCTTATGCTTAAATAACGTGGCCTAAACAAACAGAACGGGCACAAAACCATGTGAAGACTTGGAATAAATGGGCACTTGGGATGGTCAGTATCAATATCAGAAAAAAAAAATATTGGGTAAACTGAAGATGTTATAGGTAGAGCATAGAACGTAGCTCCTGCTGGTGTATGTATTCTTTAGCACAGAAATTTGAGCAAATTTAGATTCTCACTTGAGTGCGGGCAAGGCCAACTGAGTGATTTCCATTCCTTTAGTTTATAAGCAATACTGTTAAGTAGAGATCAATTATGGACTGATCACTGAAGCTGCTCAAATGACACCTTGTACTAATTGCTCACTAACTAGTTCTCCAAGTAAGAAGGAATTGCTGATAATTTTGAAGGCATGGCCATCGTCTAAGTCAGATCTCTCATTCTGACATCCGTCATTAGTACTCTGCACCATAAGGTATTCATCGTGTTAAGACAATCACTTGCAGCAATTCAATTCTGCACCATTACATTTACTACGACACTCGAGTATTGAAAATTCGAGACAATTTAATTCGGAAAACTACTACTATATTCCACCCACAGCTTCAGGCAGCAAGATTTAAGCAAATAATAGGTAACTGTATAGTAAAAACCAATTCATGCCAATTCATGTCTCAAAGGACGTTTGCACCAGTAACTGAAGTATGAAAAATCATGTGACCAGCGCTTTACAGTACGGCAGAAGGGAAAGAAGATGAACAGGTGCAGATTTTTGAAGCTTTTTTTTCTCAAATACGTAAAAAACTTACGCATCGTTGTATTTAAGAAGAAAAGTTTTTACACCCGCGCTTTCCCGTGTTTTTGGAAGTTAAGATATTACATTAAGTGTCTGTCCCATAATTTTTAAAGCTACTAGCTGGTTTACATGGTTATAGACCACTGATGTGCATATCTGCTAAAATATGTCAAAAGCACATCTTACATGCATGACAACGCAATTACACAAATTTTGACAACCCAATTACATTTACTCCGGCTTCCCTCATTGCTTGATTAGTAAGTGTCTGGTTGGCCTCTTCGCATCGTGTCTTCTTGGCTGCTGCTGGCGACGCGAGGTCGAGGCCGGCCGTGGCTTTTGACCGCTGCCACGCTAACACGATAACATCCCGGTCCAGGGTTTAATAGGATTAATAGAATACTCGTACCAACAAGTTGTAACTTCTTTTTCGAAAGCTCATCACTAAAGAACTCCAAGGTTAAGCGTGTTTGGCTTGGAGCAATTTAGGGATAGGTGACCGACCGGGAAGTCTTCTCGGGTGCGTATGAGTGAGGACAAAATACGTAGAAAATACTAGTATTGATCCGTGAGGGCAGTCTATGTCCTAAATAAGCAGTCGGATATAAGCGGACCTGATCTTGAGAAGGCGGAACGTTACACTTGTGTGTTATCTGTCGACACTCGTGCTCGTGCAGGCCCTGCTCCCACTGTCCCTGAGGCCGGGGGTTCGGTTTCGCGGCGCGCGTGGCGGCCGACGTGCCCGAACGTTACACTTGTGTGTTATCTGTCGACACTCGTGCTCGTGCAGGCCCTGCTCCCACTGTCCCTGAGGCCGGGGGTTCGGTTTCGCGGCGCGCGTGGCGGCCGACGTGCCCGATCGCGGCTGCGACGAGCCTGCACCGCGCCGGCGCGCTGGTGAGGAATGGCCGGGGCGAGGACGGCATCGCCAGCTTCGTCGGTGGCGTCATGCGCTGCCTCTGCTAGGAGGCGCTGGCCATGGATGACATGACGTGCACTAGCCATGACATGAGCAGGTCGATGTACTACGTAGATTCGGTTGGCTAGCTAGAGCAGTACTCCCTTGTGCTCAGCCTAGGCTTCAACTTAAGCACAGGAATTAAAGGTGTACTTGAAAATCGGAACGTGAGTATCCTGTCCCGGATAATTTATGTTAGCTATTGAGACATTAATGGATGAAAGGGTAAGTCTGTCTTTGAGAACCTTCTGACATGTATAAATACCCAAAATCTAGAAAGGGTTAAACTCATTCTACTTGTGTACAAATATTTTTTTCTCATCACCACCAATACAAATACAATAGGCTTTGTTAGTCATCTATAAATGTAACAATGTGTTGTTGATTAGCTTGCCACGCTGGGCACGAGAGGCGTTGGGACATGTAAAGCTATAGAGGCTACAGGTGATTCTGCCTTCCATGGCGTTGACTCTATTTAGACATGGCGTAAAGCCACAGATAGATAGTGCCAGGCATGACTCTATGGCTTGTTTTATTGTCATAGAAAAATAATATACCATAACTAAGAACATGGCATAAGGGGCGGTACCTCTATAAATGGTACGGTATATGGTGTCTTTTCCATCATTACTCTCATATGTTTCCATCACTACTCTCTTCTGTGTACACTAGCCCTAGAAGACATGCTTCGTCTGCAGACTAGTATAACGGAAACAATAGATCACCTTGTTGGAATTAGGTAACCACAAACAAAACTAGATTAACAAGCTCTAAAACTACCACAAAAGGATTCAAAGATCTAGATGCAAACAATTGTGCCAGGGATGCAAGCAAGTGTTGCAATGTGAAGACTTGGAGGATGTGTGTCGCACCTACAATCATCACAGGGACACTTGGGACGGTCAGCATCAGAAAGAAATTGTAGGGTAAACAGAAGATGTATTGATGGAGCACCGATTGTCTTAAACCCCTGCTGGTGCATGTGTATTCTTCAGCACTACCACACAGAACATTTAGATTCTCAATTGAGTATGGGCCAGGTCAACAGACTTCCCACTCCTAGCTGAGATCAGGTAAAACCAAACTTGAAAGAACAACATGCAAAACACTTTTGTGGCATCCATCACATAATGCCATCATTATTATCAGAGAACCATCAGTATAATAGCTGGCAGATGCGAGGCTGAAACATCTTCAAATCAAGCAACCAGCTGCAGCATTGCAAAACACAGAACACAATAGATAGATAGCATTGTTCCAATTACGTATAGTGAAGTGCAACACAGATTTCTTTCCTCTAGGTATTAGAGACGAGTGACCAGGCTCATTTCTTTCCACTTTTCTTGAGACCTGAGCCTCCAATTGCGCCCTTCTGTGCCTTGGCCTTCAGCTCCTTCGGTGCAAAAATCATACAATCCATGGCAGCAAACAAGGATCTTCCACCAAAGCAGAATAGAGAACAAGATACCAGATGAAATTGACCATGATGTCTCACCTTTTCCTCCTCTTTCTTCTTCTGCAGATAAGCAATATCACTCTGCACAGAAAGGATACCAGAATAATAATGTCAAGTAGAGATCAATTATGGACTTATCACAGAAGCTGCTCAAATGACCACCTACTACTAATTGCTCACTAACTAGGATTTCAAATAAGAAGGAATTGCTCATAATTTTTTTCAGGCATGGCCATCGTCTAACTCAGATCTCTCATTCTGACTTCCCTCATTGGTAGTATGTGTTAAGACAACCACTTGCATAGGTAATTCAATTATGACCATTACATTTATGCCAACATTTGAGATGCAAACTCGAGGCAATTTAATTCTGAAAACTATATTCCATCCCACAGCTTCAGGCAGCAACATTTTAGGAAACAATAGGTAACTGGATAGTAAAAACCAATTCATGTCTCTGAGTAAGTTTGCACCAGTAACTGGAATATGAAGGATCATGTGAACAGCGCTTTACAGTACAGCAGAATGGAAAGAAGATGAATAGTTGCAGATTTTTGAAGCTATCCTGGCTGTTTTACATGATTATTAACCACTGATGTGCATGTCTGCTAAAATATGTAAAAAGCACACCTTACACGACAACCAATTACACATGTTCTGACAACGCAATTACATTTACTCCGACTTCCCTCATCAGTATGTATCTGGCTGGCCTCTTCGCGCGCCGTGTCTTCTTTGCTGCTGGCCACGCGAGGTCGATTTTTTTTAAAGAATATCTTTTTAATGATTAAGTTGCAAATGTAGAAGCTTTCATAAAAAAAAATTAGAGATACAACATCCTATCGCATTGACGGCGTAATAAAGTCTCAAACGGTAGGCGTTAATGACTACTTGTCTAGTACTACTTTCCTCTATGACTGTGTTATCCATCCAGTCAAGGCAAATAATGGCTTACGAACCTCCTCTATCAGGGGGTAAGTCCGTCTTTGAGAACCTTCTTATGTGTATAAATACCCAAACTATAGAAATGCTTTACACTTACGTACTTATATTTTTCCTCTTCACCACCAAAACAGTAGGCTCTGTTAGTCATTACCATCTATATATTTGGTTGGCTAGTTTGCCACGTTGGGCATGAGAGGTGTTGGGACATGTAAAGCTACAGAGGCCAGAGGTGATTCTGCTATCCAGCACGTTGAGTCTATTTAGCCATGGCGTAGAGCCACGGGTAGAAGTCTTGACTCTACAACTAGTGTCTTTTTCATCACTACCCATCTTCCGTGTAAGCTAGCTCTGCAGGGTAGTATAGTTCAAACGGAAATAATAGATCACTTGTTAGGATTAGGAAATGGGCATTGGGCAACCACGAACAAAACTAGATCAAGAAGCTATAAAAATACCACAAAAAGATTCAAAGATCTAGATGAAAACATTTGCTCAAAAAAAAACAAAAATTTGTGCCAGGACTACAAGCAAAGTGCATTTGTCTGTATTATTTAGCAACATTTGTCTGTTAAATAACGTTAACTTGGCCTAAACAAACACACCCATGTGAAGATTTGGATGTGTTTAATATCTTTAACATCGTACCACACCTACAATCATATAGTAAAATAAAAGTAAAGACTTGGACATTTGGGACGGCCAGTATCAGAAAGAAATTGTCAGGTAAACTAAGATGTTATGATGGAGCACAGATTTTATCTTGAGCCCCTGCTGGTGTATGTACTCTTCGGCACTACACACAGATCCCATTTGATCCCCTAAAGTTCAAAAAATCCCCTTTAATTCCCCTCCTATCCACTTGGATTAGAATAAACGAACAAGACTTGGTGGGGGCCAGGCCAACTGAGTGACTTCCCATTCCTAGTTGGGATCAGGTAAAAGTACCTAGAAACTGAAAGATCTAAATGCAAAGAACTTGTGTTGTGGCATCCATCACTATGGAACCATCGGTATCATAGCTAGCAGATGTGAGGCTGAAACATTTTCGGATCAAGCAACCAACTGCAACATCGCGAAACCCACATAACAAAAGAGGTAGCAAACAGCTGCCTTGTCATTTTGTAGGTATTAGAAAAGGGTGACCAGGCTCATTTCTTTTCATTTTTCTTGAGACCTGAGCCTCCAATTGCGCCCTTCTGTGCCTTAGCCTTTAGCTCCTTCAGTGCCTGTTGGTGCAAAAACCATACAATAAATGGAAGAAAATTAGGATCATCCACCCAAGCAAAATAGAACAAGATATGAGATAAAATGGACCACAAAGTCTCACCTTTTCCTCCTCTTTCTTCTTCTGCATCGCCATGGATGACATGACATGCACGTAGCCATGACATGAGCAAGTCGATGTATTCAGAAGCTTATACCAATTTTTAAAGGCATGGCAATGGCCACGGTTGTCAGTCGGTGTTCATGTTTCTTTTGGCTTGATACTTGGAATGGCTTCTCTTTCAGTAATCAAATGCCTGAGTTGTTTTCCTTTGCGAAGGACAAATTTATCACGGTGGGGCAATTCTGTCAGCCTTCAGCGCCCCATGATTTACTCTATCTACCACTCTCTGAACAAGCATATCAACAGTTCAGCTTGTTGTTACCGCTGACAGTCTGAATTTTCAGGATGGGTTAGATTCATGCACTTATATATATTTGTAATCTTAGTATTTTCACCTAAAAGCGAGCATATAAGCATCTCAGTAACTATTCAGGTTCATCCAGCTTTTTCCAGTTGGCTCTGGAAGTCTTGTTGTCACAACAAACGAAAATTCTTCTTCTGATTATTACTTACGATCGGCTAAGTACTAGAGAATGGCTCTGGATGACTATAACTGTATTATATTTGTGCTCAAGCTTAGCAAGAATCCGTTGTGCATCTCTTTTTGGCTTGTCCGTTTTCAAGTGCCTATTGGGCAACCTTGGGCATGGTCATTCAGCAGCCGGTCCATTCGGTACTCTGGTTTCCTTTAAATCACAACTGCAGTTTACCTTTTTTATGGAGATTATTATGAAAATGAGTTGGTCAATCTGGACGGTTCGAAATGCAATATTCAAGCACGTGCAGCCAACAATCCAACACTGCAAGGCAACCTTTTTGAGGGAATTTGCCCAAGTTATTCTTCGGAAAAAAAAAGCTAGCTCCTTTGTTTCATCCATGGCTAGAAACTTACGTGTAATTTTGCAGATTTTCTTTTAACCTTTTTTTGTTTCTTAAAGCTCTTTTTAAGGACTGCTTGTTATTTTAAAATTCAATAAACCCCTCCCGTTTTCTAAAAAAAGAAAGCTAAAGTAGTACTCCCTTGTGTTCAAGTTAGGCACGTGGATATTTTTTAGCAATCGTGCCTAGACACGTTTTTTATCAAACAGAAATGAGTTTTGGTATCGAGACATCATACATGTATGTGAAACAAACTAAATTAAGGATAAAATTAAAAAAGAACAAGTAGTAGGAGTGTTGGGCCTGGCATTGACGGCACAATAAGGTGTTAGAACGATATCAGCCGTCAATGACTAGCCTACTTCCCTCTAGCAAAGTGACGGTATTACCCATGAAATCATCACGACAACAAACAGCCAAAGAGCATCCTGCTCTGAGGGGGCAAGTCTGTCTTTGAGAACCTTCTCACGTTTATAAATATCCAAACCCTAAAATGGGTGAACTCATTCTAGTAACGTACTTACATTCTGTTAGTCATTATCATCTACGTAACAATGTGTTATTGGCTAGTTTGACAGGTTGAGCATGAGAGGTGTTGGGACACGTATAGCTACTAGCTGTAGAGGAGATACTGTCATCCAAGGTGATTACTCTATTTAGGCCTGGCGTAGAGCCACGGGTAGTAAGGGTGTGCCGTGTACCTCCACTTACAGAACTACAAAGTGGTATGTTTAACACTACTCTGTTCTGTGTACGCTAGCCCTGAAATACATGCTTCGTCTGCATAGTATAGCAAACGGAAACAATGGATCACTTTCTTAGGATTAGGTAAACACGAACAAAACTGGATCAAGAAGCTGTAGAACTACGACAAAAAGATTCAAAAATCCAGATTCAAACATTTGTGCCAGGGATGCAAGCAAACGCATTTGTCTGTTAATTAAAGATCTAGATGCAGACTTTTGTGCCGGGGATTCAAGCAAGTGCATTTGTCTGTTAAATAACGTGTCCTAAACAAACACCTGGGAGGGCGGTCAGTATCAGAAAGGCAATGTTGGGTAAACTGAAGAGCACCGAATTATCTTGAGCCCCTGCTGGTGCATTTATTCTTCAGCACTAACACACAGATAATTTATACTCGCTTGAGTGTGGGCCGGGTCTCTACCGAGAAAATGAAAGACTAAAATGCAAGAAATGTGGATCCATCACATAATGCCATCATTATTATCAGGGAACCATCAGTATATAACTAGCAGATGCGAGGCTGAAACATCTTCCGATCAAGCAACCAACTGCAACATCACGAAACACAGAACACAAGAGGTAGCATTGTTACAATCACATATAGTGAACCGCAACACAGATAAACAGCTGCCTTATCATCCTCTAGGTATTAGAGACGGGTGACCAGGCTCATTTCTTTCCACTCTTCTTGAGACCCGAGCCTCCAATTGCGCCCTTCTGTGCCTTGGCCTTCAGCTCCTTCAGTGCCTGTTGGTGCAAAAACCATACAATAAATGGCAGCAAATTAGGATCATCCACCCAAGCAGAATGAATAAGAAACCAGATAAAATTGACCACAAAGTCTCACCTTTTCCTCATCTTTCTTCTTCTGCAGATAAGCAAGATCACTCTGCACAGAAAGGATACCAGAATAATGTCAAGTAGAGATCAATAGTGGACTGATCACTGAAGCTGCTCAAATGACACCACCTACTAATTGCTCACTATAGTTCTCCAAGTAAGAAGGAATTGCTTATAATTTTGAAGGCACAACCGCCGTCATCCATCAAAATACTGAAGGTATTCATCTATTCTGAACTAGATAACCATACAAACAAGTTCATTCCATCCATACAAACAAGTTCATTCCATCCTACCTCAGTAATATGTGTTAAGACAACCATTCATCAAAATACCCAAGGTATTCATCTATGTTGAACTAGACAACCATACAGATTTGTAAAACACTCACTCGCATAGCTATACCTCTGTACCATTACATTTACTCCAAGGTTCAGAGATGCCAACTCAAGGCAATTTAATTTAATTTAATTCTGAAACTATATTCCAACCACAGGTTCGGGCAAGTGTCTTTGAAGCAAACAATAGGTAAATGGGCAGTAAAAACCAATTGATTAATGTTTCAGAGGAAGTTGACACCAGTAGTTGAAATAAGGACAGTCCTGAATGCATCCAGTGATCAGTGTTTTACAGCACGGCACAAGAAAAAAGATGGTTATGTGCAGAATTTTGAAGCTGTCCTAGCTGGATGAATTGATGATGAATCATGCACATCTGCTAAAAATACGTCAAGAGCACGTCTAACATGACACCCAATTATCCAAAGTTCTGACACCCCTACATATTATTCGCCAAATTCCCCTTCTGCAGGATTTTAACTACGAACCAAGCACGAAACATGAACCGATCTAAAACGCACGAAGGGCTCCACCAGTCAACCCCCACCTACCCTATGGATGTTTAGGCATCTCACAGACGCAGATCGCTATTCGGAGCAACGAACAAATCGAGCAACAGAACGGGAACAAAGTCCAACGCGTAGCACCATACCTCGTCGTACTCCTTCTTGTCGACCTTGGGCGCCTTCAGCGGCTTGGCCTTCCCTCCTGCAAAGCAAAACCCACCCAGCCGTCCCGTCAGAACCCTCGAGAACGAAAAACCAACCAATCGGCACGAAACACCAACGGGACCCCACCCGATCGCGGGAGGGAGAAGAGAGGGAACGAGTAGACGGACGCACCTTGCTTCGACATGGCCGGCGGTGGCGGATCGGCGGGCGCGGGGGCGAAACCCTAGGCTGGCGAGCGCCGCGACGGCGAGTAGGTGGGGAAAGGCAAGCGGGGAATCGGGTGCGCGAGGGCGAGAGCAGACGGGCGAGGAGGCGAGTGATATGCACGGAGGCTGCGTGCGCGAGACGCGAGCGACGAGCCCGTGGGAATCTTTCGGCGGGGGAACCCGGGCCGGGCCTGGCCTTTTCTGGTATGGGCTGATGGGCTAAGGCCCATGGTTGGATGGTAGAGTCGGCCAGTGTTGTATTGTATAATGGGCTGAGAATGATTTCTTGGTCGTGGAGTGGGCTCTTTCGGCCCACAATGTGCTGTTTTGTGTGCCGTTGGGATTTCTGCATGTGCGTGGAGTGCAGGCAAGAAATTGCTTCTTGTTGTCCGAACCAAAGAGCATTGATCATGAGACTACTTGCATACTTATCCAAAGTTCTTCAGACATCCATTTTGGACGTTACTCACCGTACGTGGACGGTACGCCGCCGTACAATGTATATCTATCCAATCCAAGTACACCCATCCATCATCTTGTATTCTTGTTGATCGATGAAGAAGACGGTACGAAACCTCCGAAGAATCAAAGGAAAATGTGGACGCAAAGCCAATCCCCATGGCTGCTGCGAGACTACGAGGTATACGCAGGCCGCTGGGTGCGACGCCACGCGGAGTAGAAGCACCACGGACGCCGAAAAGGAGTGACGAAATGGGCGGGCTGCACGAGCAGAGGTGCAGGCCCCGAGATAGGCTCGTGTGGGCGGCGTGGTGGCTCGGTTCAGCAGCAGCAGCCCCAGCCCCCAGGATGAACGGTGGCCGCGCGTTCCTTGTCCGTAGTAGTACGGCGCGGCCGGCCGGCGCGCGGGCACGGTGGGCGCCCCCCGGACCAGTGTACCAGTGCCGCAGCCACCGCCACCCGTTTGCGTCGCCACGGGGACACTCGCGCGCGCATGCGTCTGACTTCTCGCCGGCCCGTATATATATCACCCCCAGGCCCCCGTGAATCTATGGCCAAGAGCCGTCGCCCGTCGCCGTCAAGCATTCACAGAAACACATCCGGAGCCTGCATTCCGGCTGGCGGCGATCTCGAGGAAGAGTCGCCACCTTCGTTGCCAATTGGCAACGCCTCCATCCGGCAGCAGCCATCGCTAGCTCATGGTGAGTGTCTGCCTGTCTGGCCTCCTCGCGCCGTGTCTTCTTGGCTGCTGCTGGCGACGCGAGGCCGGCCGGCCGGCCGGCCGTGGCCTTGACCGCTGCAGCGCTAACGCGGTTTGCCTACTTTCCTTGAGTTATCTGACGACGCTCGTGCTCGTGCAGGCCCTGCTCCCGCTGTTCCTGAGGCCGGTGGTTTGGTTCGCGGCGCGCGTGGCGGCGGGCGGGCCGGCGGTCGCGGCGGCGACGATCCTGCACCGCGCCGGCGCGCTGCCCAGGAACCGGGGCCTGGAGCGCCTCATCCGGGACGACGCGCTCGGCGGCCGCGACGGCCGCGGACAGGACTGCGTCGCCAGCTTCGTCGTCGGCGTCATGCGCTGCCTCTGCTAGTCTAGTAGTTTAGGTGGCACAGCAATGCAAATGCTGTGGCATGGACGACATGACGTGCACGTTGCCGTGACATGAGCAGGTCGATGTAATGTAGATTCGGTTGGCTAGCCAGAGCTAGAGAGATAGGGGAAATGGACTCCATTGTTCGGAGGAAATTCGCCTTGAAATTTGTAACATGGAACTTTCATTGCGTGCTGACCTTTTACCTTCTGCGTCACCTCTCTGCTATAATACATTAGGACACTCACAATGCAGACTTTATCATAGAGTCTAAACCTATTTATTATCTCAAACAGCGTGGACTTAGCGTCTAAATAAGACTTGGAGTCTTGTTTTTCTTCCAATCTCTTCAATAAATGCCATAAATAAGTTGTGGGTGCCCTTACAGCTAAACGAAAGTTTTAACAATCCGGCAAAATTTCGTAAACAGAAATTTTCAGCATTACGGATAGATGTAGGAATCAAGTGTACCCCTTGCAAATTATGTTTTCACATGACAAACAAACGAACGAACAAAAAAGTGTACCTCCTGCAAATGACAAAAGAAAAGGACTACGGATGCAGTACAGGTGACTAGGAATGTAAAAGTAAAAAAAAAAACTCCCTTGCATACAGCGCTCATAAAAATCCAGAATTCTAGACGTATGTGGTTCGAAAAAAAAATGTATGTAGTTTGCACAAACATACAGCGCTCATACAAACCAAGCAGTTGAAGAGAAAGTATCCCTGAGAATTTATCATCATTTACACACCTTACATCATGAACTGGCGAATTTAGTATAATCTGGCAATGCAGTTTCGAGGTACAATATATCCAATCAAATCCCTATCAATCAAATAAAGAATAAGCAGTGGAAAATTCCTATCAACTGTATTATTTATCGTGTTAACCTGAAACCAGTGCTCCTATTCTACACAAACACCTGATTCAAGGGGGAAAAACCTATAACAAGAGCACTGTAAAAAAACCTAACAGAAAAAAAGGGTAAAACACATACACAAACCTGTTTAATCTCTTATAGGAACTGCACATCAAAGAACGACTTGGAGGTTGTGTCTTGCAAGGAACCATCAACAAAGGATCAACCTCTTCAGCTGAAAGAAACGTGTACACAACCAGAGACCATCTTATGCCACCTCAAGCGTTCCTCAGAGCCTTAACCCGAGCAGCCAATTCATCAAAGTCTGGCATTTTTGGGTGCACGTGCGCACTCCTAGGACCATCTGGCTGAAGTGAGGTGGATCGAGCAGGAAGCTTCGCATCTTCGCCTGGGCCAACAGATTCAGGCGGTAGCGAGACAGCTCTACCTGGGGGATGCAAGGAAACCTTCTGCACAGCATCTATATGTGCTTCATTGTTGGTGGGATCCAGACCTTTCTTCTTGCTATAGTGCATCAATAGCTTGTCCATCATCCTTTCCTCGTCATCAAGGTCTCCATCGCGTCCGCTGTTGTGTCGCCTCTGTCCATTTGCATTTTGAGGCAAGAGATTACCAAAACCAATAGCAGTCTCATCTGCTTCAGGTTGCCTACGCTGCATCAACCTGCCGCAGTCATTGTTGTGGTTTAAAGCTCCATTCCTCCTGCCTATGTGCTTTGATTGGCTACTTGGAGTTATTTGTGCATTCGTCCCACTACCAACATCAGCAGTTCTATTACATTTCCGGTTCTGGTCATATTTAGCACCATTCTGCCTGGTTGAGTGGCTTCTGGGACTTTTGGGTGTTTGGCTTGTGACCTTCACATTGTTAGGCACCTCAACATCAGCATCAACAGGTGCTGGCAGCTTTGCAGTTCTCCTTCTAACAGAAACAGGTCGAAGCACATCTTTGTTCTCCAAGTGATCAGTTTGTCCAGGGATGTTGGGCTTGCTGTAACCACTTGGAGTTTGCTTTTCAGGATCATCATTCACAGGTTGCATGTTAGGTTTTGGTTTAACATAAGGAGGCAGCATAGTACCAGCCCTCTTTGGCACTCCTTGTCCTTTCTGCACCGGGTATCCCAGATCGGCTAAATGCTGCGGCTTATCATGCAAGAAACCATTATTTACTTGTTTTTCAGAAGGACTCTTCATGTTTGCAACATTCTGCTTAGTGTAAGGAGCCTTGTTTCTAGTGTTACCACTAAGAGGACTCACTGGACGTCCTTGATTGTCTGGTCGCTGAGCTCTTATCCCTGAATCTGCATGTCTACCATTATGTTCAGGAGCACCAGGCATGCGTGAACCATGAAGGACTCCGTTATTCTCTTTTTCAATATGGTAATGTCTCACAGCCTCGTTTGGCTTGACATTTAGTTGAACTGTTCTGTTGCCTTCGGTTTCAGGAAATTTGACTGCACCAAATCCATTCTTAGGTAGGCCATTGAGATCAAGCTCCACTGCTTCCATCAGCTCCTTTTCCAAAGGGCGGACAGCTCTTCTGTTAAGCTTCTGAACATCTTTTTGGGTGTTTCTTCTGTTAGTGTCCACAGGAGACACTGGTTTCTGCAAATGTTCCTTCTCATCAAACACATCATGTTGCTGCTTCCTCAAATTCTCATCAATTGTATGGTGTTCATCAGCAATAGCTTGAATATCTTTTTGGATCAACTGTATCTCTACTTTCTCAGTGTTGTGTGCAGGTTCAGCATCATAGTTTCTTTTACATGTAACATCCTCAATAACCTTCTGCTTGTTGGATGAAGCAGTTGCTAATTCTATGGGCTTGATTGAGTAATTCTCAAGCATATCCTTAGTTTGTCTTTCACATGGAGCATCCCCATCGCACTTTGTCTTGTCGAATAAAGGCATTGCTAGTTCTGCTGGCTTCCTCGAACTCTTCTCAAGAACATCCTCTTGTTCATCATATGGAGCATCCTCTACACATCTCTGCTTACTGGATAAAGGCATTGAAAATTCTGCTGACTTCCTTGAACCCTTCTCAAGCATATCCTAAGGAAGATTGGAAAACACATTACATGATTTCAAGTTAAAAGACACATTTTTGTGTGCCTACATCATAGTTAAGGTAATAAATTTGTTTTGAGAAAACAGGTACCAAATTTGTGGAGCACTTACATGTTCTGTTTCCGTTGTGGCCCATAACTTGAGTTGCAATTCCTTGGCATCAAAACTAACATATAATTCTTCAGCAACAGTTTGCATGACTTCAAACCTTTCCTCATTAGTGAACTCTGTACTGTCAAGTTTCCGAATGAACTGCAGACAGAAGGATTGAAATATAATACTGTGAATATGAAATGCAGAGGACCACAAAGGCATAAAACAATTTGATAACAACAAATTAGCATCATCTTGCGCACCTCCTGGCTAACAAAATGCTCAACGAAATTTCCATATCTCTCTGTGAATATGTGCCTTAGGTCACAAAGTTCAGGAAAATCAGGATACCGAGCAGCAGCAAATATCAGGGTTGAGACAGCTTCCCTGAATTCTGGGGGGCATTCCCTGTTTGAAAAGGAAAACACAAAACAAATGTGTTCATTGTTTGAGCATCAAGATAACAGTTTTCTGTTTGCGCTCTTCGCATATTAGTAGTTGGAATTACGATAGATACTTTTACTAACACCAAACACCAAAGATACGCAGCAGAAGTATTATGAATGCCAGCGCCAGTGAACTACTGTCTTGATTACTTAACAAAACGCACTGTAGCCGGGCCCAACAGAGACAGACATGGGGTTGTATGCCATAAGGCTCACAACCAACACCCTCGACCATTAACAATTGTGTTTCCCAGATTAATTCTTCAATGCTACCATGATTGTTAGCCGCTGACAACAGAAATGAGGAAACAAAACCAAACGTTAGTTGAGCTGACTTGATTATATTTACCTCTGCCTCTGAAGGCTCCCCAGTTGCTTCCCAATGTAATCACAGAACCCTTCGATCATATCATAGCAAGAATCACGGTTCAGCTCAACTATCAGGCCATCCATCTGCATTCCAGATTGCAATTAATGCCAGGAAACAGAATACATGTACACCAAGTTAACCACAGCTTGACCACCAACCGGTAAAATCCATCAACTAAACTTAAATCCTTATACAAGATCACAAGACTCCCCTACTCGACTTTTGCCGCAGAACAAAAAACCATTCGCGACTCTGAACTGAACAACAGACAGCCCGGGGTGAAGAAAGATACCCTTCCGAAGGCGTGGGTGTCAAGGCCATTGGCGAGGAGGTCGGCGACATCCTTCTTCATGAACCGGATCATGGCCTGCTTCTTCCGCCGTATCGGAGCCATCCGCGTTCGGATGCATTTGAAGGCGTGCTTACTGCATGCGTCGTGGAACAGACAAACAAACCAAAGATTCGTTAAGTCCAAACCCAAGAACAGAAGCCGCGCTTTTCTCGCTCAGGTTAAACAAACGCAACCAAATCGTCGCGAACATGGGGAGAGAGGGAAACCGCATTCAGCATCACATCCCGGAGAATAAAAGCGAAGAAAAGGCAGAAAAAAAAAGAAATCCAGGCCCGGCGAAGAAATATCAAGAAACCATCCCAAGAACCCGAGTAGAATCGTTCGAGGAACGGCAGCCGGGAAAACAAACGAATCAAACCGGGACCGGGAACAGAGCAAGCCAAGAACCAAGAAACCTAAAGAGGAAAAGGCGATCTTTGGGTACCATTTGTTGTAGAACTTGGAGTAGAGCAGGCTGTCGAACATCATGCCACTGCTCCGGTGACCTCCTCCCTCCTCGCCCTCGCCCTCCTCCCTCTCGCTTCCCCCCTGCGCGCTCCGACCAACAGGCGAAGCTAGCTACCAATGGCGTCGCCAAGGCATGAGGTGCGGGAAGGAGGAGGAGAGGGGAGAGACCGGAGACGGTTGGGGCCTTGGGGGGAGGCACGAACCACGAAGTGGAGAGAACGGAGGAGGTGGTGGTGGTGGTGGACAGGTGCTGCAGCAGGAGGCCAGAACAGAACAACAACGGACGAGCTGGTGGTGGTCGTGGCGGCCGGCGTCGCGAGGGCCACCAGCCACCAGGTGGAGTCGACAGGGGTTCGGGAGAGTTCCCTTCCGTCCGATTGATGATCGACGAACGAGGATCGCGACGGCGGCGGCCGAAGCGGAGTAAAGCAACCGCCTTTCGAGTTTCGTACCACTGGCCTTTCCTAAATCTTAGCGGTGGCCCGTTGCGCAAACCTTGCAAGCACCTGTTGACATTTTCCAACAGTTTTTGGAATTTGTATCTCAGAAGAATTGCCATACTTGGGTTTATGTCGAATTGTCGATGCCCATGCAAACATGGTAAATTTAGTAAGTACTGCGTATCGTGTTGAGGTAGTTTTGAACAGTTTTTATTTCCAAAAATTGAACAGTTTTATTGAAAAATGTGTAGTATGTGTATATGGATTTTGGCAGGGAATGTTAAAGTGCAGACATGACACGTGAGATCCCTCTCGGTAAAATTTCATACTATAACTTTATGAGTAGAATTAACCCGTTGCGAAACATGCCGTGGCCTTGTTGACTTTTCTTTTTCTCCAACATTCCCGTCCGACATGCTGCTGCTTCACAGAGAATCTCTGTTTCAAGCGGGATAATGCTAATAAAACAGTATGCTTATACTTTGCTAATAGAGTAAAATTATATAGTATATTAAAGGACCTAGGTGCAAGTTGGATATTAGTACTGCTCCTGTACTGTACTCAGGCAAAGGCTAATTTCAACGGTTCTCTCTCTGGGGTACACCGAAGGTGGGAGTACAGTAAACAACAATGATTTTTTAACCTCCCGCATGGGATAACAAAGTGATTACGGCAGATGGTTTTCACGTGACGGAGACGGCCCTGGCCTCACCCTCATCATCATGCCTGCCTTTTTCCCGTTGGACAGGCAAGGGGTGTGAAGAAAAGCTTCCGTTCTGGCATGGCATGGCATGGTACGGCACGCGCTCGCGTCTATCACACTCTTCCACAAATCCACAAGTAACTTTAGGCCAACATGATTAATTGGCTGGCTGATCCAAAGAGATTTCTCAGATCATGAGCAGATTAAAATTGGGCCTTGTTTAGTTTCTAAAGTTGGAAAGTGTCAGAATTCCTGTATTACATGTAACGTTTGGTTTGTATTTGTGAATTATTGTCTAAATATTAATTAATTTGGTTTAAAAGATTCGTCTGATAAAGTTAAAGCAAATTATGTAATTAGTTTTGATTTCGTATACATTTATTACTCCATGCATGTATCACAAGTTTGATGTGACGGGAAACTTTTTTTTTTGCACAGTATATTTTTTAGAGTTTGGGAGAAATTAAACATGGCCTTGATTGCTTTGGTTTGGGCATGACATGAGCTAATCTGCTGTGTTCTAATGTCACCAGCCAAACCTTTTTTATCATTAAAATCTTGCACAGGTCAAGGCATGTCTTTGTCTCCCGTGACCAGGAATCTTGCTGCTGCTGCTGCTGCAGAGCATTAACAAGCTCACGTATTCGTGCCGTCCTAATCTTTTCTAATAGCCGTTGACAAAAGCCTTTTCTAACAGTGTAATAGTAATAGCAGGCACGTCAAAGAGAAAAAAGGTTAGCATTTACAGAACAGAAAAGGAAAGGATGCCGTGCCTGCCTGCCTGCCGCTACAATCTCTAAGGAATACGTGCCATACGGGAAAAAAAGAATATTACTAATATAATAATCTTTCTATACTCCATGCAAAATTGCTAATGCAAGCGTAGGATGTTTGTCGGTAGGGGACGTGGCGAGGAACATCCTACCAGGTATTACGGACAGAAGCGGACTAAGATTTGATTAGCAGATGATTAAAGAACCAGATGCTTGTGCCGGCTAAGTGAAACTCCCAAGAATGCCATTTGGACCGTATGCATGGACGGAAGCATATGTAGCACATTGCTAGCTTGCACAGTCCTATGTACTACTACTAAAATTCTCTCCATTTTCTTTACCATTCTGGACTGTCAACGGAAAAATACGGAGTATAAAAAAAAGTTCAGAGAACAGAGA
>JALGXP010000585.1:0-16147 GCA_023333625.1 Bothriochloa decipiens
GTGCACTGTTCTCGAAGGTGTCGAGTCGAGGGGTGCACTGTTCTCGAGGGTGTCGAGTCGAGGGGTTCGCTGTTCTCGAGGGGTAGTCGAGGGTTGCACTGTTCTCAAAGGGTTCGAGTCGAGGGGTGCACTGGTCTCGAGGGGAGGCTCGTTCGTCGGGCGGAGTTCCGTCCTCGAGGGGAGGCTCGTTCGCTGGGGGAAGTCTCGTCTTCGAGGCTGGTCCATTCGCTCGAGCGAAGTTCAGTCTTCGAGAGGATGCCCGAATTGTAACCTCGAGTGTACAGTACCTAACCGATCGATAGACCCTCGAGCAGGCCTTGGCTTCGAGCTGTCATAGCCGTCCGTGAGTTAGCCCGGCATGCTTTAGCCTGCGAACCCTCGAGCGTCGTTAGCTAGCTCGTTGGACTCCACGTGTTGTGCTGAGACTGATGGACCAGACCATGTCGCCGGAAACCTCACCGACGACGAGAAATCGGCGGTCAACCGCCGCGCGGCCGTCGGTCAGCGCGGGGTTACTGTGCCGATTTTCTTTTTCTATTTTTAGAAAATGATTTAAATGCTATTTTCTTTGAAAATTCATAGTAAATCATATATAGCTCCAAAAATTCTGAAAATTTTTGTGAATGTTCCTCATGATGTCATCTACATAGAAAAAATATGAAATACCAAAATTGAGTACTTTTTGCATATGTTAAAATTAGCCCTTTTAATTGAAAAATGGACCTTCAATGATTTTTAATAATTAAAATAATTGGCTTTTAATTCTGAAAATTTGTTTTGCCATCTAATTAGGCTAAGAGCTTTCTAAAATAAAATTTTGGGCTTAATTTGATAACTTTAATTTTTATGCCTTTATTTAATGCTTTTAACTAATTTATCAACCCCTTAACCTAATCATACACTCATCGAGCATCATGCTTAATATTCCATCATGTAAAGCATATTAATTATCGAATAGTTTCCGTTAACGTAGAGTTAACGTTATCACTCAGATCCAAAGGACGAGCAGATTCAAGAATCGGGAGTTGATCCAGAGTTTGAAAACTTCTACCCCGAACATCAAGGCAAGCCCCGGATACATTTAAACCCTATTCTATTTATAAAAGTCTTACCGCTTCAGCTCTGATATGATGCATTAAGTGATAGGAGTTGAGTGAAAACCCACAAATTTGCATTACCTGTCTTATTTCCTTAATCCTTGTTACCTACTTGAAAGATGAGTAGTAATGCTTAGCCCTGCTTATTTATTTAATTGTCCAAAGGAAAAAGAATGAAAAAGATGAGATTGGCTTTACTGTTGTAATCTTGATAATAGTAATAAATCGAGTCCGGACGGTGAACTTGCACTGGGAATGGAGTCCCTCTGTAGTGTTCTCGTCTGTTGATGCCCTAGGTCCCGTCCGATGGTGACCTGTCGATAATCGAGAAATTTAGAAATCCACATGCATGAAGTGGTATACGGATGGTTGGAGCCGTGTATGCCATGGAGTGACCTAGCGTGGGGTCAGAGAATCCCATCTGCTGTCATAGTGTGTTTTACTGTGGGGTTTAAGTTCCCATGTATCTCGGTACGCTGGGCCGCAGAGCTCACGTGTATCATGTGGTGATATACGGCTGAGGTTGTTATCCCGGTATATCGGTGCACCTGGGGTGCTTCGGAGTTAAAGTCTCCGGTATGCTCAGTCACCTAGGTCCCAGCTGGGTATGAAAATGGATTCGAATCGCCGTTGCTTCTCGGAGAAGAAGACTCGATCACTGATCATCATCGTAGTAACAACTCGAACAAAAATTAAGGTTCAATAATGAAGTTGGTTGATAACGGGAGATAGTCCCAGCAACTTCTCTTTTTGTAAAGCTTTTCTGCAAAAATTGCTTATCTCTTACAAGCCTTACCTTGTCCCTCTAGCCTGCATCTCTTGAGTCTCTACCCTTCTCTTTCGTCGGGTCAGTCTTGTTGAGTACTGTTGTACTCAGGGTTTGTTGAACCCCTGTTGCAGGTGAGCTTCATGGGCAGGAGTGTTATGCATCCTGCTACATGACAGTCGTCGAGGAAAGTGATGATGAATAAAGATGTTAAGCTCGTGGGCAGAGCTTTTGTGTAATATTACAATCTACTGCTACTCCACTACTATTATGGTTTGTATAACTTAAACCTATCATTGTAAATATTTTGAAACTCAGAGTTTGTAAATGTATGTTATTGTAAGTCTTTCGCTGTTTTACTCTGTGGTATTTCATTTATATGAAACTGTTGTAATACTGCAATGTCTCTCTATAATGATTGATCCTGCTCGGAGAATCGTGGATGATTCGGGATTTACCCGACAGACTTTTTAAGTCGTATGGAACACAGTCATGGTTATTTGGAGTCTGTTTAGACAATAATCATGCGTGTGGGCCATATGATTTAGGAGGTTCTGCCACATCCTCCCTGGTCCGCTTCAGCTCCTTCTCGATCTCGGCCACCCTGCCCTGCGCAGAGCAACCGGCTTTGAGTTGGTGAAGCACTTTCTCCCGGCTATTGTGCATTTTGTGGAGGAAGTCTGACTTGGAGTAGGAATGCCTCCGCACCTCCTGGGGACAGGAAATCAAGGGTTAAGGCATTTCATATGAAAGAACTCAAAAAACTGCATACGGTCTACACAGAGACTCACCGTGAGGTTCCGGTCGAGGCCTTCGGCGAGATCGACGCCCAGCTTCAGCAAGTGCTACAGCCACGCCCGAGACCGCTCGGCGTCCTCCCAGCACTTGACTTCTGCCAGGTCGTCCATCTCGATCCCCGGAGCGCTGGAGTCACCAAGTTCCCAGAGTACAATGTGCTCCTTGCCCCAATGTGGAAGGACCGTCTTGACCTTGGTTCGCGCCAAGGACTCGATCTCGTCCACCACATCGCATGGAACGCCGTAACGCACGGCCAACTCCACCGGGGTGCGGAACTCCAACGCGGCGCCGACATCCCTCAACCCGAGGTCAGAAGTTGACCTCCTCGGCGAGCCAGAAGCCGCCGTCTCCTCTGGCTGCTCCGTCGACGGTTGCAGCGGCTGGCTTGACGTTGCTTCTGGTGCTTTCAGAGGCAGTGGAGGTGTCGAGGCCGTCGCTTCCCCCGACGCCACGTCCTGTGGTGCTGGCAGGTCCACCATCGACGCATCTTCCGGTGGGTTTGGCACCAAGACCTCCTCCGACTGCACTCCCAGCAGCCGCGGGACCGTCGACGCCTTTGACGCCATTTCTTCTTCGGCTAGCAGCTCGTCCAGGGTGATTACGGACACCCATTGCTTGGGCAGTCCCGAAGTCCCCTCTGCCCCCGACGTCTCGGGCGGCTGCTGCGCCGGCGGGTCCAGCTGCGCCGGCGGGTCCAGCTGCGCCGTGCCCCCCCGACGGCATCTGCTGCGCCTGCTGATGCTGGGGCTGGCCCCTAGTTTTCTCCTCTTCCCGCCGCTCCGGCGGCTCCTTCTCCCCCTCCTGCTGTGGCCGCGGCAGCTCCGCTTCTTGCAGGGCCCCTTGCTCCTGCTTCCTCTGGGCCTCGAGCTCGTGTAGCCCCACCGGCCAGGGTCTCCGCTCTCCCGTCGAGGGGGGAAGGGCTGTGGTCTCCTCACCCTTGAGGTCGACGATGGCTACCCCCTCTCCTGGCTCGTGGCCCTCGGGGGCTCCCGTCTTAGGTGCGGGGATCGAGGCCTCCGGTCGGCCAGGAGAGGAAGCTCCCGGCGTTGGGGCTCTGTCCCCTGGCGCCGGGCTAAGCTCGAGGACCACGGACGATGATGTCAAGGAGGCGCTCCCTCCCTCTTGCGTCCTCCCTGGCTCAAAGTCACCGCCCGTCGTGGCCCCCGAGATGCTCCACCCTGCAGCAAGAGCAGAACCCGTCAGCCTACCGCGCGCCATAGCCCCGAGGGCTGAGGACAACCACTTGGCTTCCCACGGAGCCAAGGGCCTCGACGTCGCACCTGTGACCAGGGCCTCCATCTTCGCAGCTGCGTCCACCTAGAGCCACTTAGCCAGTGCAAGAGACGCCTCCTCGATTCGACGCTTGGGCCTGGATGAGAACAGGACGGCAAAAAGTTTATTAAACTGCGCAAGGAAGATGCAACGAAAAAGAATTGAATCAACAATGCTTACCCGAAGGGGATAGAGGCCTTTCGGGTCCCCCTCGAACTGCCAGCAGATCTCGAGGCCCCCCTCGAAGCCGAGCTCTTCCTGGGGCTGAGGCTGCTCGGGGCCATCGGTGGGGTCGCCGCGCCTCCCTGCTCCGACGGCGCCTCCTGAGCACGGCTCTGCTCCGCCCGCGTCGACGACCGGGACCGGGTTTCCCGGGTCGAAGTGGGTGGGGTCCCTCCTCGAGTACGATGGGAGGGGGTGAACCCCCTCGAGTCGAGGCGTCGGCCCACCTTTTCCCACATCGGCGCTTCGAGGCCGACGCCACCGGCTGGGGGGGCGCGCTCCTCCACCACCTCCTCCTGCACGAAGGGGCGATCAGCATGGGAGGAACCCGACAAGATGCGGTCGAGACGCCCCGCCACCCCCTCGACATCATCGCTATCATCGTCAGCATCATCTTCATCTCCCTCGGATGAGGGAGACTCCTCCTCTGGGAGCCCGTCGCGCCTCTGCTCAGCGCGGCGCCTCGCAAGCCTTTCGCGCTCCCGGAGCTTCTTGGCCTTTTTGTTCTCCTCTTCGTCCTTACACCGCTTTTCTTGCTGGGCGATGAAGTGTCTTACCTGACGGTCGGGAGCTTCCTCCCTCAGTGGGGGCCTCGATCTCCGGTAGTCGATTCTCCCCTACAAAAAAACGTTTAGTCACAGGGACGAGAGAAGGTGGCGGAATGAAAACGCGAAAGGCGCAGGTCGGGGCACTCACCAGGTTGAGGCAACCCTCCTCCAGCCGCATGGGGAGGCGGTTGACGTCTTCTGCCCTGAACGAGCCCGCAACCATCCCCTTTACCCGCGCAATGACTTCCGCGGCGGATGGCTTCTTGTCGGACATCCGGCACCTCTCGAGAACCTCGGGCGCTGCCGAGGGGAGCTTCTCGTCCAACTGCAGCAGGCGTTCCATCAGAGGGAGCACCCGTCGACTGTGGAAGGCCGAGACCACCACACCCGCCGTCAGGCCCGCCTCTTGAAGGGTCTTCATCACAATGACGAGGGGACGAAGTCGACGCTGAAGATCTCCCGCGACACCGTGCGGCCAGTTGTATGGACGCTTGGTGATAAGCCGCCCGGTGTACGGCGGGAGACAGCCTCCGTCATTGCGAAGGTAGAACCATTGCTCGTCCCACCAGGAGTGGTTGGACATCAACCCGGTGGTGATATACTCGCGTGGCTCCTCTGATCTCCCGGTCTTCAACACGAAGTTGAGGCACCCCGCTCTGACGATTCTCCTTACTCCTGGCGCCACCGGGGAGGCGAACCACTCCCCCTTGTAAAGGTGGAGCCACAGCTCCCAATGTGGCACCATCCCGAGGTAGCCCTCGCAGACGACTGTGAAGATGGCGGCGTTGGAGATGGCGTTGGGGAGAAATGCTGGAGCTCGATGCCGTAGAAGTTCATCAATCCCCGCATGAACTCGCTCGGGGGTACGCCGAACCCATGCCGATGATATTTGAGGAAGCTCACCACATAGCCCTCCGGCGGGCTCGGCTCTTGGTGGCTCCTCAGCGGCGCAATCCACTCCGGCCGATTCGGATCAGTGACGGGGCGGAGAAGTCCTTCTCCCACCAGCTCGTTCAGCCTTTGCGCATCACGGTCGACGGGCGCCAGGGTTCGGTGGGCTGGAGGATGGGGGCCATGGCAGCAGCGGCAGCACAGATCTGCTCAGTGGGCGCGGCGGCGGCAACAACAGCACGAATCTCCTCGGCGGATGGACGACTAGGAAGGTTCCCAATCGTGACATCTCGCTCTAAGTTTTTACCCTCACGCGTGCAGGAAAGCAGGAATTTAGGAGAATGGCAAAGGTGGGGGCGAACCGCGCCTGTTCCCCTTCGTTTTTATACCCGGGAAGAGCAACGGGTAGGGAAAAGGTAACTTCCCGCAATTAATGCGCTTACCTGACCGTTCCCCCCTCGATCGGATACACGCGTCACACCTCTGGCAAAGAGCCGTTTCTCGGGCCCACCACGATCTCCACTGCCACATCATTTTAGCTTCCTCCGCAAAAGGCGCGCCTAACGGTAAGAAAAATAAGCATCACTTACCGGCGAACTCTTCCAGGAGAAGGAAAGCGGGCTCCGGCCCCACCTCGAAGTCTTGAGGGAGCGAAGGCCGGCCCTCGAGTGAGGGCTTAATGGCCGCCCTTCAGCACTAAAAAATCGGGCTCCGGCCCCTCCTTGAAGTCTCGAGGGAGCGAAGGCCGGCCCTCGAATGAGGGCTCAACGGCTGCCCTTGAGCACCAAAAAAATCAAGCTCCGGCCCTAAGCCTCGGGGGAGCGAAGGCTGGCCCCATGATCAGGGTTCGACAGCCGTCCTCGAGCACCCGAGTCAGGGGTGACCAAGGGGGAGCCAACATGAGGCCTTGCTCGAGAATGAACTCTCGAGACCCCTTTGGACACATCCAAGGCGAAATGCTACGGACTTTATGGAATCCCCCCGAAGGGAGGCATCGAGCCGCCGAGACCTATCGAATGGAATCGGTATCCGTGAGACCATGCGTTTTGCTCTAATGAGACCGCCTCCGGGCCACCAGCCGACCTCTATCGAACGAGGAACGGGCTCTCACTTGGATTTTCCCATTACCAGCTCACTAAGAACTTCACGGCTCGCCCTATCGAGGGTAGTCCGACGCTTCTCGCCTCACGTCCGATCGAAAGGACTCATGAGATGAATGCCGAGGCTGGCAACACCCCAGTAGCACGAGGCTCGGGAGCCCGACTATGCCCAGCACCCCTCAACGAAAGAGGGTCAAAAATCCCCCGGGGGCTCGGCGTCCCAACGCACCCCTCGGTAAAGCACTGCGACTCCAGTTCAGGCCTGTACCTGACTGGACAAGCACCCCTCCACCAAAGACAAATGAAGCCCTCACAGGAGTCTTTCAACTCCTAAGAGGCCTCGGGGGCTACCCCCGCGGGGGTCGCTCGCGCGCCCCCACGGAAAAATCCGAATCATGTCCCGTTACCAACTCTTGACCCCCTGCCCGAGTGTCACCACTCGCGCAGGGGCTCGGGGGCTACTGTCGTTACCCAGGAAATGTGTACCCCAAACCCTTGGTTTATCGGGCTAAACCCCGCAAAATCAGCAACACAAACCCCCCAGTAACCTCCCACATTAACGTTCGAAGGCCCGCAGGCTGAAGCGTATTGGGTTGACCCGTGAACGAACTACGACAGCCCAAAGCCAAAGCCTGCTCGAGGGGCTACCGAGCGGACTGGGATTGTACACTCGAGGGTACAATTCAGGCGACCCCTCGAGGACGGAACTTTGCCCGGCGAACGAGCCTACCCTCGAGAACGGAACTTCGCCCGGCGAACGAGCCTGCCCTCAAGGATGGAACTTTGTTCGGTGAACAAGCCTGCCCTCGAGGAGGGAACTTCGTTCGCACGAATGGGCAGCCCTCGAGGACAGTGCAATACCGACTCTCCCGTACGGATCCAGGCGCATTTAATGCGTTTTACCTACCCCCGCCTAACCGTATGGCCACAGTCATGGTAACAGTTGTGGGAGTGGCGGTCCAATCTTGCTTTTACCGCCCATGCCTCGGAATCCTGTGGATCGTACTTCGCTGTTGCGCCATGCCGAGCACTGTGCCCGTCCGACCCCCCTCGAGACGCATAAATCAGCACGTTTCCCGCATTTCCTGGGATTCGACCTTATCCGGTGAGGCTCGATCCCTTCGACTCGACCCCCTCGACTCGAGCCAAGTCCTCGACCGCCGACCCTCGACTTCATCGGACAAACCCTCGAGCGAGACTCCAACGACTCCGGGCTGCACTTCAACAACTCCCGACGCGACGGCTGTAGGGCCTCCCATACCGATGTACATCTCTACAGCAGCACCGACGTGATCGGCCTCAACTCCATGCGTCACCGGCCATGCGAACTCTAAATATATGTACTCCTGTGCCCCTCCTTCACCTATAAAAGGAGGCGCCAGGGCGTTAGAAAGGAGGCCCGAACGAGAGGATCTAGAGCATAGAAACGCTAAGTCTTTAGATCATAGAACAACACCATGAGCCAGTGCAAGGTCGAGAGCTAGGCGTCCGAACGCCCAAGCCCCACCTCACGCTCCTCACACCTGCTTGTATTTTCCCCTGTACTAGCACTTCGGTGCAAGATAACACGAACTATCCTCCCCCGCTAGACGTAGGGCCTTCTTTGCCCGAACCAGGATAAATCGCCGTGTCCTTCTTGCATCACCCACCAGATTAAGGGAGCACGCAATTACATTACTCGTTGGTGTTAACCCCTTGAGGGTCAAAAACACCGACAAATGGTAAAAAAAATAGAATAAAAACTATAAACCTAGAAGACACTTGGTTACAAAAATAGAAAATTAAAATTCGTTGAGAGTGGAATTTGAATCCACGTCCTTTCATAAGACACTGTAACAAAAGTAGGAAAAGACAATAGAAAACTAGGACAAAATGTGTTGAAAGTGGGATTGGAGGAGATTTGAGCACATTGCCATCTCAACAACACACTAATTTCTCAAAAAATCTCAACAACACATTTATTTCTAAATAAATCATACTAAGGGACGCCTGGATCCCCTCCATATCATTATGGGCATGTTTGATACACCGCATCCGGGAGCCTGGCCCGTTGACCTGGCCCTGGCCAGCCACAGCCTACTTTGGCCGGTGCTAGGCACCGTGTTCGGCTGCCAGTGCAAATCGAGGTGGCTCAGCAGAGAACGTGTTTGATTTGTAGCCAAAAGCCCGGCCCAAGGCCAACTGTCACCAACCGATAGGACGGGAACATGTTTAGTTCTCAGCCCAGGCAGCAATCGCTAGCAACCGCCAGCCATATATCACCACATGATACACGTGAGCACTTTGACCCAGTGTACCGATATACATGGGAACTTAAACCCACAGTATAACACACTATGACATATGTGGGGACTCTGGCCCACTATAAGTCACTCCATGACATACGTGGGGACTCTGCCCCACTGTATGACACCTCATGCATGTGGATTTCTAGTTTCTCGATATCACCAGTTCACCATCGACACGGGACCTAGGGCATCAACAGACAGAAACACTACAGAGGGACTCCTTTCCCATTGCAAGTTAGCCGTCCGGACTCGATTTATTAACTATCATCATGATTTTAGTAGATAAAGCCAAACTCATCTTTTTCATTCTTTTACTTTTGAACACTTAATTAATTAAGCAGGGCTAAGCATTACTACGCATATTCTAGAACAGGTAACAAGGAATATGGAAGTAAGACAGGTAATGCAGTTGGTGGGTTTTCACTCAACTCCTATTACTTAATGCAACATATCATAGCTGAAGCAATAAAACTTTTATAAAGTAGAATAGGGTTTGAATGCATCCGGGGCTTGCCTTGGTGGTCGGGGTAGACGGTCTCGAGTTCCGGATCAACTCCCAACTCCTGAGTCTGCTCTTTCTTGGGATCTGGTGTGACAACATTAAACACTCCATTAACGGAAACTATACGATACAATGTTATGCTTCAACATGATGGAATGGTAAACATGATGCTCGATGGATACATGATCAGATTAAAGGCTTGAGTACAACTTTTCTTCACGATAACATAAGTTTACAAACATCTAAGTTTCAAATATTTAGAACAATAACTTTGGATTATACAAACCATAATAGTAGTGGAGTAGCAGTAGATTACAATATTAAACAAAAGCTCTGCCCACGAGCTAAACATCTTTATTCGTCGTCGCTTTCCTCGACGACTGTCATGCAGTAGGAGGCAAAACATTCCTGCCCATGAGGCTCACCTGCAACAAGGGTTCAACAAACCCTGAGTACAACAGTACTCAACAAGACTGACCCGACGAAAGAGAAGGGTGGAGAATCAAGAAATGCAGGCTAGAGGGACAAAGTGAGGTCTATAGAAGATAAGAAATTTTGCAGAAAAGCTTTACAGAAAGAGAAGTTGCTTGGGCTAACTCCCATTATCAACCAACTTTATTATTGATCCTTAATTTTTGTTCAAGTTGTTACTACGATGATGAAAATGATCGAGTCTTCTTCTCTGAGAAGCAACGGCGATTTGAATCCATTTTCATACCTAGCTGGGACCTAGGTCACTGGAAGTACCGGAGACTTTAACTCTGATGCACCCCAGGTAACCGATATACCGGGATAACAACCGCAGCCGTATATCACCACATGGCACCCGTGAGCTCTGCGGCCCAGCGTACTGAGATACATGGGAACTTAAACCCTATAGTAAAACACACTATGACACAGATGGGATCTCTGGCCCCACGCTAGGTCACTCCATGATATACACGGCTCCAACCATCCGTATACCACTTCATGCATGTGGATTTCTAAATTCTCGATATCATCCAGTTCACCAACGAACGGGACCTAGGGCATCAACAGACGAGAACACTACAGAGGGACTCCATTCCCAGTGCAAGTTCACCGTCCGGACTCGATTTATTACTATTATCAAGATTTCAACAGGAAAACCAATCTCATCTTTTTCATTCTTTTGCCTTTAAACAAATAAATAAATAAGCAGGGCTAAGCATTACTACTCATCTTTCTAAACAGGCAACAAGGAATAAGAAAATAAGACAGGTAATGCAATTAGGTGGGTTTTCACTCAACTCCTATTACCTAATGCAACATATCATAGCTGAAGCGGTAAAACTTTTATAAATAGAGTAGGGTTTAAATGCATCCGGGGCTTGCCTTGATGTTCGGGGTAGAAGTTCTCAAACTCTGGATCAACTCCCGATTCTTGAATCTGCTCGTCCTTCGGATCTGGGCGATAACGTTAACTCTCCGTTAACGGAAACTATTCGATAATTAATATGCTTCAACATGATGGAATAGTAAACATGATGCTCGATGGATGCATGATCAGATTAAGGGCTTGAGTACAACTTTTCTTTACGATAAAGTTGCAAGCCAACAAAACTTCGTTTATAAAACTCATTAGGGTTAACTACGCCATTTTTGGAATTAAATAAACACATAAAATAACGTTAATTAAGCCCTAATGATATGATTAAGATAAGCGCAAATAATTAATTAAAGTGCCAAAGGTTATTAGGGTTAATGACCTAAGGTCATCAATCAATCCCAAAGTCAATCAAATCCTATAATGATTAAGCTTAACTAAAGGGATTAATTAATTATTTAAAAGCATTAAATAAAGGCATAAAAATTAAAGTTATCAAATTAAGCCCAAAATTTTATTTTAGAAAGCTCTTAGCCTAATTAGATGGCAAAACAAATTTCAGAATTAAAAGCCAATTATTTTATTTATTAAAAATCATTGAAGGTCCATTTTTTAATTAAAAGGGCTAATTTTAACATATGCAAAAATTATTCAAATTTGGCATTTCATATTTTTCCTAGGTAGATGACATCATAAGGAATACTCACAAAAATTTTCAGAAGTTTTGGAGCTATATATGAATTACTATGATTTTTCAAAGAAAATAGCATTTAAATCATTTTCTGAAAATGGAAAAAGAAAAATCGGCACAGTACCCCCGCGCTGACCGACGGCGGCGCGGCGGTTGACCGTCGATTCCTCGCCGTCGGCGAGGTCTCTGGCGACACGGTTTGCTCCTACAGGCTCATCTCGACACGGCGCGTCGATTGAGGTAGCTAACGGTGCTGGGGAGCGGCGGCGGCACCCACGCCGACGGCCATGGCGGCGCGTCGGTGCGGCGGCCCGGCGGCGTCGCTCACCGGAGCGATTTCCGGAGACGGTGACCACACGAACTCACGCAGGGCACTCAAACGGACAAGTTTGGCAACTATATGACACCATCTCCGGGTCCCTAGCCAAGGCAGCAACGCGCGTGGCGGAGCGGCATGGCCGTGCCGGTGGCGAGCCACGGTGGGCGATGGCTACGATGCAAGAGGAGTGAAATTGATGGCACAGATAGATGCAGGAGCTCACCACGGCGCTGACGCGCACGTTAATGGAGGCTCGGAGCTGCTGGGTTAAGCTACGGTCGGCGGCGCTGATGGCGGCGGCGGCGCTCCGATGGCAAGACGGCGTCACGGCGGTCTCCGGCAATGCACTGCTCAAACCAAGGTGCGCATCAGGTGCAAGATGACATGGAGAACACGGTAGCGGGGTCAAAGGTAAAATATATTCACCTCCGGCGACGGCAAACGACGGCGATGGCACGGCGGCGCGACTGACCGGCCGCGGAGAAAAAAGCGGTGTGCGGGTGGCTCAAGCGAGGAGAGCAAGGACCAACTGGCCCAAGATGACCGTGAGAATGGGGCAGAGCTGTTGGCAAGCACAATCGGACAGAGATGAAGCGTTGGCGGTGAATTTCAGCAGCGGAACGAGGTCGTCGGCGACGGCGGCGGGAGGAAGAAAGAAGAAAAACGGCGTCGGACGACTGGTAGTTATAGCACGGAGTCAATACTCGAGCGAGCGACACGATGACGGTGAACCTTCACGTGTCCAGGAGTGCACGGGTGGCTGAGAAGGTGCGGCGGTGGACGGCGGCGCGCGATGAGAAGCCGGCCATGGCGGGCGCCGATAGGGTTAGGTACTGTTTGAGATAATTACAGAATTACCACCCATTTTAAAACACAAATTACTTCAGAATTTATATAAGAACATGAAAATCTCCAAAAATATTATTTGCATAACTTTTCAAGAGCTACACTTTTTCTTTAACTGGCATCCTCAAATTCTATTTAGATTTTGAAATTTGAATTTAGATTTGAAAAGGGGATAAAACCCTAGAAACAAACATTTGAAATTGCTTCTGATTTTTTAATAAAACTTGAAAATCTTTAAAACTATGAAATGTTGAACTTGTCAAACCAAACATTTTTCATATACAAAATTTTCCAAATTTATGTATAGTTTTTGAATTATAGTTTTAAAATCAAAAGGGAATAAATGCTGGAAACTGTATTTTCAAATTAGTTTGAAATTCCTTTTGGAAACTTGAAAAGCTTTATATACCAACTTTGTAGATCTTGTTAAGGTCTACAAACTGTCTTTTTAGAGTATCTACAAATTCCTTATAGATTTTGAATTAGAGAAAAGGGGGTAAAACTAGGTTTTGAAACAAAGGGGTTTTTGAAATAGAATTTAAATTCAATTTGGTTTCTAACTTAATTGGTTGGTTATTAGTGATCACAAACATCATCCAAGTACATTTTTAGGTCATGGACCCAATGACACCCTTGGTTGACCAACTTGACTTTTGAAAAACCTTCTATAGCATTTCCAATTCGAATTTAAATTTGAATTGCCAGACTCAGGAATAAGCTTTGGAATCCAAATTTAATTTCAAATATGGAAATAATTTTTAGGGTTGGACTCAGACTTATACACTATGCTTGACACTAGTGTAAACACAGTTTACACCTCAAGTACATAGAGTATAAACTAAGCATTTGCGATGACATTCGAAAATAGGGTTTTATCTTTTCATGTGACAAAACATTATAGAAGCTCAATCAACCTATGAAATGTAAACTTGTTTTAGTTGATGCACATTAAGGTTGACTTAAACATGAATGCTTTGCGATGCATATGATGACATGGAATGTTTTAGTTAATATAACACCAGAGGTGTTACATCAATAATCTTATCCGGCACCCGAAGACACTTCTTAAGTTGGGACACATGGTACACATTGTGTACAGCCGACAACTGTTCAGGCAGTTGCAGACGATATGATACCGTCCCAATTTGTGCCACGATTTGAAATGGTCCAATGTAACGAGGTGCTAACTTGTATTTAACTCCAAATCGAGTAACTCCCTTCATGGGTGACACCTTTAGATACACATAATCTCCCTTATTAAACCACAATGGTCGACGCCTTTTGTCGGCATAACTCTTTTGACGAGACCGTGCCACTTTCAAGTTTTGTTGTATCTATTTAATCCTTTCTTTTTTTTCTTTCACCAGATCAACTCCGAAGAATCTTCTTTCTCCAGGTTCAGACCAACATAACGGAGTTCTACGTCTGCGACCATATAGCGCTTCAAATGGTGCCATTTTGATACTTTCTTGATAACTATTGTTATAAGAAAACTCTGCTAAAGGCAAACACTCATCCTATTTTTCTGGAAAATTAAGAACACATGCTCTCAACATATCTTCAAGTATTTGGTTCACTCTTTCAGTCTGACCTCCTGTTTGTGGATGGTAAGCTGTACTGTGCAAAAGATCAGTACCTAATGAATTATGCAATCGTTTCCAAAATTTATTGATGAACTGCGTGCCTCGGTCCGACACAATAGTCTTCGGTACACCATGAAGATTAATGATACGCTCAAAATACAATTTGGCATATTGCGAGGCTGAATTTGTACTTTGAACTGGAAGGAAATGTGCGGACTTTGTGAGTCGATCCACTATGACCCAAATAGAATCAAAACCTCTTGCTGTCCTAGGTAGAACCACTATAAAGTCCATACCAATGTCTTCCCATTTTCATGCTAGAATAGACAATGGCTGAAGTTCTCCTGTTGTCTTCAAATGTATAGCTTTAACTTTTTGACAGGTATCACACTGAGCCACATACTTAGCAGTTTCTATCTTCATCTTAGTCCACCAAAATTTCTGTTTCAAATCATGATACATCTTATTACTTCCTGGATGAATAGAAAATTTTGAGAGGTGTGCTTCATCAAGAATCTTTTGGCGTAACTCAGGAACCTTTGGTATGACCAGCCGATCCTTATACCATAAGACATCTGCTTCATCAATTGTGAAACAAGAAACCTTCTCTTTTCTAACTTTCTTTTTGATATGTTTAATTCCCTTATTACTTCCCTGAGCAGCAATAATTTGATCTTTGAGTGTTGATTCAACCATAATGTTGGACAAACTACCATGTTGCACCATTACTATATCCAACTTTTCTATTTCATGACATAGAGAAATGTCGAGAGGTTTTACTGTCAAGCAATGGCAATGACTCTTTCGACTAAGAGCATCAGCAACTATATTTGCTTTACCAGGATGATAATATATTTCCAAATCATAATCATTGATTAGTTCTAACCACCTTCTCTATCTCATATTCAACTCATCTTGAGTAAAAATGTATTTCAAACTCTTGTGATCATTGTAGATATTACATTTATTACCCCACAGATAATGTCGCCATATTTTTAATGCATGGACAACAGCTGCTAACTCTAAATCATGTGTTGGATAATGTTCCTCATGTTTCTTCAACTGTCAAGAAGCATAAGCAACAACTCTCCCTTCTTGCATCAACACACATCCAATACCAATGCCAGAAGCATCACAATAAACATCAAAAGGTTTCTCAATATTTGGTTGTGCTAATATTGGAGCAGTGGTCATTAACTCCCTTAATTTCTGAAATGCCTTTTCACATTCAGGTGACCACACAAACTTGACATCATTCTTTAACAACTCCGTTATGGGCTTGGATATCTTTGAGAAATCTGGTATGAAACGACGGTAATAACCTGCCATTCCCAGAAAACTTCGAACTTGATGCACTGTTTTCGGTGGTTCCCAATCAATTATATCTTGTACCTTGCTAGGATCAATAGCAACACCTTTGTTTGATAAAACATGTCCAAGAAATTTCACTTCTTTCAACCAAAACTCGCATTTGCTAAACTTGGCATACAGTTGATGTTCTCGCAGACATTGTAGGACAATTCTGAGGTGTTCAGCATGGTCTTCTTCACTCTTGGAATATATCAAAATATCATCAATGAAGACTACCACGAACGTATCAAGTTCTGGCATAAACACTGAGTTCATCAAATACATGGAATAAGCTGGTGCATTGGTAAGTCCAAAAGACATAGCCAAATACTCATACAGACCATATCGAGTAGTAAAGGCAGTCCTTGGAATGTCTTCTGGGCAAATCTTAATTTTATGATACCCGGATCGAAGATCAATCTTGGAAAACTCCTTCGCCTCCGCTAATTGATCAAAAAGCAGATCAATACGGGGTAGAGGGTTGAAAGTCCCTAGTTTGGTTTTGGGTAATTGATGAAACCTAAGGACT
>JALGXP010000585.1:16547-28354 GCA_023333625.1 Bothriochloa decipiens
AATAGGAGGCTTGCTCACCTTGTAGGCTAGGCAAAACCGCGGTTACGCCATTTGTTATACTAATCAAGTTTTGTCTAGTGGTATGTAGAATTTTAATAGGCTATTCACCCCCCTCTAGCCATCTAGGACCTTACAAGGGTACTTATTCTTGATTGTTACCTCATTCAAGGGACGATAATCCGCACATAACCTCAAACTTTTATCTTTCTTTTTTACAAAGAGGGCAGAACATCCCCAAGGTGACGAGCTAGGTCGGATAAAACTTTTATCCCGTAACTCTTGTAATTGAGTTTTGAGTTCTGCTAACTCAGTGGTGCCATCCGATAAGCTCTTCTGGATATTGGAGCAGTACCAGGTTTCAAATCAATTCTAAACTCCACTTTTCTATCAGGAGGTAAACCTGGTAACTCATCAGGAAACACATCCAAAAACTCACAAACCACGAGTATATCCTTGATTTCTTTTATAGAAGTTGCACACACCTTTTCAACAGTCCTCTTAAGTGTTGGAAGTTGGATAAGAAGTTGAGATTTGCAATTAGGTATGTTCACTTTCACAGTTCTATTCAGGATGTCTATCACAGCACCATGTCGTTTCATCCAATTCATACCTAGGATCACATCTATATCCTGATCCTTTAATATTATCATATCGGTGGAAAAATATATCCACCCAAACTTACTGGCACATCATGTACCATTCCTTTAGTACACATACGCCCCCCAGGCGATTGTATAAAGAATTGTTCTTTTGTCCCCATTGTTGGTATTTCATGTTACACATACGCCCCCCAGGCGATTGTATAAAGAATTGTTCTTTTGTCCCCATTGTTGGTATTTCATGTGTCTTAACAAATGTACCATTGATGAATGTATGAGATGCACCAGAATCAAAAAGCAGAATTGCAGGATGATCGGCAACAGGGAACGTACCCATCATGACAGGTTCTCCTTCTGGAATTTCTCCAACTTGAGTGTAAAACACCTTGCCAACCTTCTTCTCATTTTTATTCTTCTGCACATTCTGATTTCCTGCCTTATTTTGAGTCTGTGGCGGTTATGGTGCAAAGGCCCTGGGAACATAAGAATTATACTGCCTTGGATGCGGGCAGTATCTTGCAAAATGACCAGTCTTCCCACAATTGTAACATGGGTAACTTTGTGGCTAAGTAGGGTTACGAATACTAGGGGCATTCGGCTGTCTTGGATAAGGAAGAGTAGCAGCAGGACGAACGAATGTCTGTTGCTAGGCTTGGTATTGTGGTGGACGATAAGAAGGACGAAAATGGTTTTGGGGATGATAAATTATCTTCTGGCGCTTTTGATTGCCTTCAGAAAATCCCGAGGTTACCGTTTTCTTCTTCTTAGCTTCCATGTGTTGACGGTTCTTTTCTTCATAAGATATAGCAATATTTACTGTCTCATGGAAGGTAGCATTTGGGTTCCCAGTCATTATTCTCTGAATCTTACTATTTAGACCCCTGAGGAAACACTCCTTCTTCTTACGGTCAGTACTAACATGGTCAGACGCATATTGGGACAAGTGATTAAATTTGCCAAAGTATTGCATCACTGACATATCACCTTGCCTCAGGGAAAAAAACTCTTCAAGTTTTATAGTCATGATTCCCTCAGGAATAAAATGTGCACGAAAAGCTTCATGAAACTCAGCCCAAGTAATACGATGACCTTCAGGCTGAGTAGCAACAAAATTTACCCACCAGGCTCCTGCAGTACCTCTCAACTACTGGGCTGCAAACATGGGCTTCTGGTATTCGGTGCACTCAATTAGTCCGAACTTTTGCTCCATAGTACGGAGCCAATCATCTGCCTCCATGGGTTCGTCTACTCTGGTGAAGACAGGAGGTCGTGTGTCGGTAAAATCCACATAGGTGGTCTCATTCCTATTATTCCGACCACGATTCCCCAGATATGCATTTTGGTTCTGATTCTGGGCCATCATGGTGGTTGCATTGACTAAGGCCACAACTGCATCGGCCAGAGTTGGTGGAACTGGTGGAGGATTTGGGACATCACCTCCATCATGAGATGGACCGGCAGCATCACGGGAGCGAGTGTGAGCGGGCATCTGTTGATAAACAAACTATACTTTACTCACTAAACCTTATTGGATTTCATAAGCAGATATTACAGACATGCAACACACTTATAATACATTATTTTTGTTACAACCGTCTGCACTCTGGCAAGACTTCCCACACCTACTATGTTTCAGAAAGCAGGGAAAAGATATATTACACATCTCACTTTCCAAACTCTTTACTCCTCCTCATCACTATCTTCCACTGGGATTAATTCCTCCCCTTCGGGATCCTCTTCCTCTTCAGGATCTTCTTCCTCTTCAAGCTCTTCCTCCACTATCTCTGGATCTTCTTTCTCGATAAGATCCTCTTCATTTTCATTTGCTACACCCATCTGGTTTTCTTCTTCCTCATCGATGACATCATCATCAATGGACTCTATTTCTTCAGGGTCTTCCTTTTCCTCATCTTGACCCCATCACAAGACCAAGATCATCTTGGGCTGCCTGTCATTGATATTCAGGATCCAACAGGTTATTCAATCTCACACACTCATCATCAGCTTCCTCAGCATACTCCTCCAACTCTTCCACGTAATCCTCAAGTTCTTACACACGACCATTCGCTGCATCTTCTCATGCCCAAGCATCATTCCTTTGATGCTTCATATGACTTCGAGATCATCTTAACTGAGTAATCTTAGCGGCCTCTTCGATCCTATCGGCTTCAGCCCTCTCCAACTCGGCCCAGTATTGCTATTTCAGCTTGCGGATCTGGATGCAGATTGTTATTGCTTTCGCCAATCTCGTATCTGGGGGCTAGTTGATGTTGAGTTACCCCCTTCGGTGCAGTACTCTTATGAGGAGTTTGCTTGGTAAGGGCCATCCTAAAGAAAGATAGGTCATAAGGAATGAGGATAGATAGGTAGGACTCTGAAGGTTAGCATGAAAAGGATTGATACTACTTAACCCAAACCACTTTAAAGGAAAAGGTAATTAAACAGATTAACTGAGCATGATGCATGAACGAACTTACGCTCTAAGCATAAAAGGTTTTTAAAGTCACACTTATACATAAAGGTAACTTTTATAACATAGGGCAATATAATATGCTATCCCACCACCACACCTTTAGAAATTAGAATAAGGGTCGATAGAAAGAATTATAGGTAAGGAATTAAGCAATTTGGACCCAAAATAGTTAAGTTAAAATTATTTGACTCAAAACTGTTGAAGTTTTCACAAAAGAATACTACAACAACTCTTTTTAATAACAAACCTGGCTCCGATACCAGCTGTGGCAGAACCTCCTAAATCCTATGGCCCACACGCATGATTATTGTCTAAACGGACTCCAAATAACCATGAATGTGTTCCATAAAACTTAAAAGGTCTATCGGGTAAATCCTGAATCATCCACGATTCTCCGAGCAGGATCAATCACTACAAAGAGACATTGCAGTATTATAACAGTTTTACACAAATAATATACATCGGAGTAAAATAGCGGTAGGATTACAATAACATAAATTTACAAACCTTTTAGTTTCAACTTACAGATCAGAAGTTGAATTATTACAAACCATAGTAGCAGTGGAATAATTATATAACTTATTACATCAAGTTTGATTATATGCTCTGCCCAAGAGCGAGATATCCTATTCGTCGTCACTTTCCTCGACGACTGTCATGCAGCAGGATGCAAAGCATTCCTGCCCATGAGGCTCACCTGCAACAAAGGTTCAACAAACCCTGAGTACAAAAGTACTCAACAAGACTGACCCGATGAAAAAGAGGGGTGAAGACTCAGGAAATGCAGGCTAGAGGGACAAGGTAAGGCTTGCAGGAGATAAGAAATTTTGCAGAAAAGCTTAAAAGAAAGAAAAGCTGTCTTGGTTAAGATCAAAATTACCAACCAACTTCCTTCTTAAACCTTACTCATTATTCAAGTTGTTACTATGATGATGAACACCGATCGAGTCTTCTTCTCCGAGAACCAATGGCGATTCGAATCCATTTTCATATAACCAGCTGGGACCTAGGTCACTGATATACAGGATTCGAATCCATTTTCATATACCCAGCTGGGACCTAGGTCACTGATATACAGGAGACTCTAACTCCTAAGCATATCAGATGAACCGATATACCGGGATAACAACCGGAGCCATATATCACCACATGATACACGTGAGCACTTTGACCCAGTGTACCGATATACATGGGAACTTAAACCCACAGTATAACACACTATGACATATGTGGGGACTCTGGCCCACTATAAGTCACTCCATGACATACGTGGGGACTCTGGCCCACTATATGACACTTCATGCATGTGGATTTCTAGTTTCTCGATATCACCAGTTCACCATCTACACGGGACCTAGGGCATCAACAGACAAAAACACTACAGAGGGACTCCTTTCCCATTGCAAGTTAGCCGTCCGGACTTGATTTATTAACTATCATCATGATTTTAGCAGATAAAGCCAAACTCATCTTTTTCATTCTTTTACTTTTAAACACTTAATTAATTAAGCAGTGCTAAGCATTACTACGCATCTTCTAAAACAGGTAACAAGGAATATGGAAGTAAGACAGGTAATGCAGTTGGTGGGTTTTCACTCAACTCCTATTACTTAATGCAACATATCATAGCTGAAGCAATAAAACCTTTATAAAATAGAATAGGGTTTGAATGCATCCGGGGCTTGCCTTGGTGGTCGGGGTAGACGGTCTCGAGTTCTGGATCAACTCCCAACTCCTGAGTCTGCTCTTTCTTGGGATCTGGTGTGACAACGTTAAACGCTCCGTTAACGGAAACTATACGATACAATGTTATGCTTCAACATGATGGAATGGTAAACATGATGCTCGATGGATACATGATCAGATTAAAGGCTTGAGTATAACTTTTCTTCATGATAAAGTTGCAAGCCAACTAAAACTTACTAAGTTCATTAGGATTAACTACATTATTTAAGAAAGTTATTAAACACATGAAATAACGTTAATTAAGCCCTAATGACATGATCCAGGTAAACGTAAATAATTAATTAAAGTGCCAAAGGTCATTAGGGTTAATGACCCAAGGTCATCAATCAATCCCAAAGTCAAACAATTCCTATAATGATTAATTTAATTAAAGGGGTTAATTAATTATTTAAAAGCATAAAATAAAGGCATAAAAATTAAAGTTGTCTAATTAAGCTCAAAATTTTATTTTGAAAATCTCTTGGTATAATTAGATGGCAAAACAAATTTCAGAATTAAAAGCCAATTATTTTATTTATTAAAAATCATTGAAGGTCCATTTTTAATTAAAAGAGCTAATTTTAACTTATGAAAAAAGTACTCAAATTTGGCATTTCATATTTTTCCTAGGTAGATGACATCATAAAGAACACACACAAAAATTTTAGAATTTTTGGAGCTATACATGAATTACTATGATTTTCTAAAGAAAATAGCATTTAAATTATTTTCTGAAAATAGAAAAAGAAAATCCTTTTTCTCTCCCGCGTTGACCCGTCGGCGACGGCGCTTGACCGGCGGCTATCTCGCCGGCGGCGAGGTCTCCGGCGATGAGCTTGGGCTCTACGGACTCAGCACAACAAGACAAAGCTCCTGAGTTAGCTAATGGAGCGGCGGGACGACGGCGGCACCCACGCCGGCGGCCATGGCGGCGCGGCGGAGCTCGGGCGCGGCGGCAATGCTCACCGGAGTGATTTCCGGTGACGGCGAGTGCATGGGTACAATCTATACATCCACGCGAGCGTAATGGACAACAAGATGAGGCTCAATTTGGCCCCCAGCCGCAATGGCTACGCGAGCGGCGGCGCTGGCAAGGTCACGCCGACGGCGACGCACGTCGGCCGGACACTAGGACGCGGCAAGGATAAAATTGAGGGCACCGATAGATGCAAGAGCTCACCACGGTGACGATGCGCACGTTGGTTGGCTCGGAGGCGAGCTGAGTCGAGCTGTAGTCGGCGGCGGCGATGGCGACGGCGGCGCTCCGATGGCAAGAATGGTGTCACTGCGGTTTCTGTGCACCATTGAACGAACCAAGGTGCGCATGAGAAGCAGGATAGCACGAAGAACATGACAGTGAGGTTAAAGATGATAAATAACCGACCCTGGCGGCGGTCGACGGTGAAAAACCTTGCGGCAGCGCAGCTGCCGTTCGTGAGGAAGATGATGTCGTGCGGGCGGCTCGGACGGGGAGAGCGAGCACGAGCTAGCTCAATCGAAGCGCAAGGATGTGGCGGAGCTTCTGGCAAGACAAAGCGGGCAGAGGTGGATCGGCGGTGGCGAATTTTGCCAGCGGGGACGAGCTCAATGGCGGTGCGGGAAAGAAGAAGAAGGCGGCTACGACGACCCTTCTTATAGCCAAAGCTCGAGGAAAGGGAGGGCGACACGCGACGAGGTGGCCGCGGCAGGGCGGTATGGTGCCAGTGGATGGGGGCGCGGCTTGAGAAGCCGGCGATGGTGGCCGACGATAGGTCTCGGTGCTGTTCAAGAAAATTACAGAATTTCCACTCATTTGAAATTACAAATTACTCCAAAATTTATGTAAGAACTTGAAAGTCTCCAAAAATATCATTTGCATAACTTTTCAAGAGCTACACTTTTCATTTAACTAGCATCCTCAAATTCTATATAGAATTTGAAATATGAATTCAAATTCAAAAGGGGAATAGAACCCTAGAAATAAACATTTGAAATTACTTTTGATTATTCAATAAAACTTGAAAATCTTCAAAAATATGAAATATTAAAATTGTCAAACCAAACATTATTAATATACAAAGTTTTCTCAAATTATGCATAATTTTTGAATTATGGTTTTAAAATTAAAACGGGACAAATGCTGAAAAACTATATTTTTAAATTTATTTGAAATTCTTTGAGGAAACTTGAAAAACTTTATATACCAACTTTGTAGCTCTTGTCAGGATCTACAAATTATCTTTTTAGAGTATCCCCAAATTCCTTATAGATTTTGAATTACAGAAAAGGGGATAAAACTAGGTTTTGAAATAAAGGGTTTTTAAAACCGAATTCAAACTCGATTTAGTTTCTAATTTAATTGATTGGTTATTAGTGATCACATACATCATCCAAGGATATTTTTAGGTCAATGACCCAATGACACCCTTGGTTGACCAAGTTTACTTTCAAAAAATCATTTTTATAGCATTCTAATTTGAATTTAAATTTGAATTGCCAGACTTGGGAATAAGCTTTGAAATCCAAATTCAACTTCAAATATGGAAATCATTTTTAGGGTTGGACTTAAATTTATACACTATGCTTGACACTAGTGTAAACACAGTTTACACCTCAAGTACATAGAATATAAACTAAGTATTTGGGATGACATTCGAAAGTAGGGTTTTATTATTTCATGTGACAACACATTCCAGAAACACAATCAACCTATGAAATGTAAACTTGTTTTAGTTAATGCACATCAAAATTGACCTAATCATGAATGCTTTGCAGTGCATATGATGACATGACAGGTTTTAGTTAATATAACACCAGAGGTGTTACATGATCCTGCTCCAGCATGATAGCATTGATGTCATTATCCCACAAGGCAGCACTAAGATTTTTTAGCTTGCTGATCCTAGTCCACTTCTGCCTCCACTTCCTCAAGTGGTTGTACACCTGAGTTTGGCTAACCACATCCCCACTGTACTCCTTAAGGCACTTAGCTACATAGGTGACATCCTTGTCCTTGAAAATCTTATCAGGCCTAATTCCATCATTGACAATCTGGGCCATCCTCCTAAGCACAAACCCAGAGGTGTTGTTGTTCCACCTCATGGGCCCATTGGGAGCTACAGGCTGGGGTGGTACCTCAACAGTTGCTGCTGCTGCCCCAACAGCTGGTGCTGTAGGGTCAACAACAGCCTCTAGAGCCCTAAAACCAGCTTGAGCTGGAGCAACAAAGCCAACATCCATCCTAAGCTGATACCCAACATACCAAGTAAATATCCAACATACCAAGTAAATATCCAACATATCAAGTAAATATCCAACATACCAAGTAAATATCCAACATACCAAGTAAATAGCAACAAGTAGGCAAACAAACACAGAGTATTATAGATGATACATAAATGAAAACACAGAATAGGTTTCATACAACCTTGGTCTCAATTTTCCACAAATTATTACACAAATAAGTTCACCTCCACATGTTCCATACTAGGGTCCAAAATTCACAAAGTGCAACAATGAACAAGCATGCATCAGGTCCTATTGGTGCCTCTAGCAGCCCACATAGCATTACAGATGTCATCCCTCTTTTGGGTCATGGCTACAGAGTCCTCTTGGTCTTGGTCAGGGTCAACAGAAGGGTGGTTAGGGGGGATCCAGCCCTCACCAGGCACAATGTGGTCTTGACCAAAGCCTAGGATCCAGTTGTGCAATATGCAGCAGGCAATGACAAGCTTGACTTGGGTCTTGTAAGGGTGAAAGGGCTTGCTGTATAGAATTCTAAACCTGTTCTTCAAGGCCCCAAAAGCCCTCTCAACTGTCACCCTAAGGGAGGAGTGCCTGAGGTGAATAACTCTCTCGCATTTTGTGGCCTGTTTGTGCTACTATACTCAGACAAATGGTACCTGACCCCCCTGTACGGAGGTAGGAAACCATTGCAGCATGCACAACCTGCATCTACCAGGTAGCACTTACTTACAGGTGGGTAATGACATTACTAACTAGAGTACAGTATGACCAACGTATTAGTTAAGTGCATTGAGGCTCTAATCACCTTCAGGGACAGTGAAACCATCATCCCTCTCAATTGCATCAGCTAGGACATGGGCATCATGTGCTGAGCCCTCCCAACTAGCCAACACATAAGTGAACTTAAGGTCAAAATTCACAGCAGCCATCACATTCTGTGTGGGCTCCTTTTTCCTACCCCTGAAAGCTTGCTGCATCCTCCTATGAACTCTAGCCAGGACATGTGTGCCATCAATGGAACCAATGATATCCTAAACAAAAATGTGAAATTATGATATTCCATTTGACATCCTAGACATGTCAACACTACCTGTGCATATCACACTTACCTTGAACCAAGGATTCCATCTAGGGCTGCCAAGTATCCTAGGATGGGTGGTACTAGATGGTGGCTTGATCACCTCATTTCTGATCTCACCAATGGCATACAACACCTGGTGGAAATTCCTATGGACAGTTTCAATTAACCTAGCAAATGACTGGTGCAGCACCCTAAATCTCTATTTGTGACCTACTATGTGCAGGAACATAGCAACTTGTTCCTCAACGCTGCACCCTGCACTCTTAGGAACAAGACCCCTCTGTCTAAAGAGATCACACAGAGCAAAAAAAGGTGCTCTACTCATCTTTATCATGGACACACACTCCCTATCAGTGGACCTGTAAATCCTTTGCAGGGTATGCTGCCTATGCTGCTCAGCCTCACACCTTAGAGACAGCAAGAGTGGGTTAGGTGCTAGAAGTGGGCTCCTGATCCCACTAGCTACGAAGGAGGACATCACAACAACAAAGGTGGAAACTTGCTTGGCCAAGACCTCTCTTTGCTGGGCACCATCCATCTACATGCATGATTATTACACAAAAATGAATTGAATAGACCCATAGCAGGCATCAGCATGGAAAGAACTCATTCATTTGTACAATGTCACGGCTACATGCATGAACATGCCCCCTAGTGACATGAGGACATCATCATCGACCATAAAAACAATAAGGATAGTGCAAAAACAACAGATCTAGGCTCCAACAAAAGCCATCAGCATGGATGAACTTAAACAACAACAAGGATAGTGCAAAAACAACATATCTAGGCTCCAACAAAAGCCATCAGCATGGATGAACTTAGACAACAACAACATGAACCCTAACCAGCAGGAATCAAAGGAAATGACATAGCATAAATCGACAGGAGTGGAACAACTAACAATACTAGAGCATGAACCCTAATCACCAGCAAGATTCATCCCAACATAAATAACAGTGACATGGTAAACGTTAACAACGAAATAACATGAACCGTAAGCACAACAGCGTCGATCCAAGTACGAACAAACAAAACAGTGAGAAATGGATGGGGATTGGGGGGTGGATTTCACCTCGGGGTGGTCGACGGAGAACGAAATAAGCACGTAACGAAGAAGACGACACACCGATGAAGATGAAGCAGATCCGGACGAAGAGGAAGCAGATCCAGCCAACAGCAGCACCGCGCGCACCACTGGAAACGAGGAAGACGAGGAAGAAGACCGCCGCCTCCCGGAGTCCCAGCTGAGCAGGAGCTGCGGCGCCGCGAGCACCCGAATCCACGTACGGGGAACGGAGACGAAGCCGACCGAGAAGGATCGCCGAGTCGCCAGGCTCCCGCCGCAACACACCGCCACCGATTTCTCACGGGATTTGGTGGAGAAGGAGTGAAAGCGCGGGAGGGGAGAACGGGGAAGGAGGGAGGGCATATATAGGCGGCGGATTTCAGCGCGGTGGAATGGCGCGCGGAGGTTTCACCTTCCCGCGTGAGCCCGTGCGAGCCTCCCGCGGCCGCCGCCAAAATCGCCATCGCGGTCCCCGAGAGCCATGCCCTAGAAAAACGAAGAGGGATTCGGTTTTTTAGGAGCCAGACCGAGTGGTGGGCCTAGACCATCAAACACGAGCCGCTGCAGCCCACGGGTGCGAGCCACCCTACCAGGCCGCCATCAAACACGCCCTATCAGATTCATTCGACGGTACAGTCTGTTGCGCTTGCGCGGCGCCGGCTGACTGCAGCACTGGGAGCACCTGCTCTCAAACCCTACCCAACCAACCCACCACTGTGAGGAGAGGAAGAGGGATGGATTCCCAGACGCGGAAGGAGCGGGCACGCCGCGCCTCGGACGCCATGAAGCCTCTGGGCTTCTCCAAGAAGGAGGTCTTCGCCGTCCTCAAAAACCTCCTCCACCTCTTCGACGACTCCTGGGAGGCCATCGAGGACGATGGCTACCGCGCCCTCGCCGACGCCCTCTTCGAAGCCCGCGACCGACCCCAGGTATTCATTCCTCCTCCGTCCACTCAAATGGAGTGGACAACAGGCATACTAATTATTTGCGGCTGGCTCCCGGGGTTCAGGAGGATGATGGGGTTCGGCTTCCGCCGCAGGAGGACGACTGCCGGCCCCGTGCCAGCCACGGCGGTCCCGGTCCTTGCGAAATGGATAGTGGGACCGAGGCCCTTCGCATCAAGAGGCCCAGGACCAGTGCCACAGCAGGTTGCTCGATTGACACCCCATCGGCGGAAGCACAAATCGGGGCCTCAACCCGATATGCAGATGCCGTGCATTTACCGGGGAATGCTGCACAAAAGAGGGCAATACAGATGATGGATCAAGATTTCCAACATGCCGTCTTCTTGAGAGAGCCTAAACCTGAACCTGATACTGATGATCTACAATGCAATGCCCCTGCATCCAGCTGTCAGAATGCCCAACCTGGCTGCATTACTTCCCATCCGCTCAATGCCAGCACCTCAGATACTCCACCTGTTCACACTCCATTAAAGATTTCAGGTTGATTCCATACATCATCCTAATGATTAGTTATTACTCAAGTTTTTGTGCCGTGGAGGTTTTCTCATAGTCATATATTGTAGGCCATAAAACTCCAGTCTTTGTTATATCGATTGACTTATTGTGTTGCAAGATCAATTTGTTTTTTTTTTTCAGTCAGTCTGATGTGGAACTAGTGCTTTCTTGCTGT
>JALGXP010000586.1:0-16146 GCA_023333625.1 Bothriochloa decipiens
GTGCACTGTTCTCGAAGGTGTCGAGTCGAGGGGTGCACTGTTCTCGAGGGTGTCGAGTCGAGGGGTTCGCTATTCTCGAGGGGTAGTCGAGGGTTGCACTGTTCTCGAAGGGTATGAGTCGAGGGGTGCACTGGTCTCGAGGGGAGGCTCATTCGTCAGGCGGAGTTCCGTCCTCGAGGGGAGGCTCGTTCGCTGGGGGAAGTCTCGTCTTCGAGGCTGGTCCATTCGCTCGAGCGAAGTTCAGTCTTCGAGAGGATGCCCGAATTGTAACCTCGAGTGTACAGTACCTAACCGATCGATAGACCCTCGAGCAGGCCTTGGCTTCGAGCTGTCATAGCCGTCCGTTAGTTAGCCTGGCATGCTTTAGCCTGCGAACCCTCGAGCGTCGTTAGCTAGCTCGTTGGACTCCACGTGTTGTGCTGAGACTGATGGACCAGACCATGTCGCCGGAAACCTCACCGACGGCGAGAAATCGGCGGTCAACCGCCGCGCGGCCGTCGGTCAGCGCGGGGTTACTGTGCCGATTTTCTTTTTCTATTTTTAGAAAATGATTTAAATGCTATTTTCTTTGAAAATTCATAGTAAATCATATATAGCTCCAAAAATTCTGAAAATTTTTGTGAATGTTCCTCATGATGTCATCTACATAAGAAAAATATGAAATGCTAAAATTGAGTACTTTTTGCATATGTTAAAATTAGCCCTTTTAATTGAAAAATGGACCTTCAATGATTTTTAATAATTAAAATAATTGGCTTTTAATTCTGAAAATTTGTTTTGCCATCTAATTGGGCTAAGAGCTTTCTAAAATAAAATTTTGGGCTTAATTTGATAACTTTAATTTTTATGCCTTTATTTAATGCTTTTAACTAATTTATCAACCCCTTAACCTAATCATACACTCATCGAGCATCATGCTTAATATTCCATCATGTAAAGCATATTAATTATCGAATAGTTTCCGTTAACGTAGAGTTAACGTTATCACTCAGATCCAAAGGACGAGCAGATTCAAGAATCGGGAGTTGATCCAGAGTTTGAAAACTTCTACCCCGAACATCAAGGCAAGCCCCGGATACATTTAAACCCTATTCTATTTATAAAAGTTTTACCGCTTCAGCTCTGATATGATGCATTAAGTGATAGGAGTTGAGTGAAAACCCACAAATTTGCATTACCTGTCTTATTTCCTTAATCCTTGTTACCTACTTGAAAGATGAGTAGTAATGCTTAGCCCTGCTTATTTATTTAATTGTCCAAAGGAAAAAGAATAAAAAAGATGAGATTGGCTTTACTGTTGTAATCTTGATAATAGTAATAAATCGAGTCCGGACGGCGAACTTGCACTGGGAATGGAGTCCCTCTGTAGTGTTCTCGTCTGTTGATGCCCTAGGTCCCGTCCGATGGTGACCTGTCGATAATCGAGAAATTTAGAAATCCACATGCATGAAGTGGTATACGGATGGTTGGAGCCGTGTATGCCATGGAGTGACCTAGCGTGGGGTCAGAGAATCCCATCTGCTGTCATAGTGTGTTTTACTGTGGGGTTTAAGTTCCCATGTATCTCGGTACGCTGGGCCGCAGAGCTCACGTGTATCATGTGGTGATATACGGCTGAGGTTGTTATCCCGGTATATCGGTGCACCTGGGGTGCTTCGGAGTTAAAGTCTCCGGTATGCTCAGTCACCTAGGTCCCAGCTGGGTATGAAAATGGATTCGAATCACCGTTGCTTCTCGGAGAAGAAGACTCGATCACTGATCATCATCGTAGTAACAACTCGAACAAAAATTAAGGTTCAATAATGAAGTTGGTTGATAACGGGAGATAGTCCCAGCAACTTCTCTTTTTGTGTAAAGCTTTTCTGCTAAAATTGCTTATCTCTTACAAGCCTTACCTTGTCCCTCTAGCCTGCATCTCTTGAGTCTCTACCCTTCTCTTTCGTCGGGTCAGTCTTGTTGAGTACTGTTGTACTCAGGGTTTGTTGAACCCCTGTTGCAGGTGAGCTTCATGGGCAGGAGTGTTATGCATCCTGCTACATGACAGTCGTCGAGGAAAGTGATGATGAATAAAGATGTTAAGCTCGTGGGCAGAGCTTTTGTGTAATATTACAATCTACTGCTACTCCACTACTATTATGGTTTGTATAACTTAAACCTATCATTGTAAATATTTTGAAACTCAGAGTTTGTAAATGTATGTTATTGTAAGTCTTTCGCTGTTTTACTCTGTGGTATTTCATTTATATGAAACTGTTGTAATACTGCAATGTCTCTCTATAATGATTGATCCTGCTCGGAGAATCGTGGATGATTCGGGATTTACCCGACAGACTTTTTAAGTCGTATGGAACACAGTCATGGTTATTTGGAGTCTGTTTAGACAATAATCATGCGTGTGGGCCATATGATTTAGGAGGTTCTGCCACATCCTCCCTGGTCCGCTTCAGCTCCTTCTCGATCTCGGCCACCCTGCCCTGCGCAGAGCAACCGGCTTTGAGTTGGTGAAGCACTTTCTCCCGGCTATTGTGCATTTTGTGGAGGAAGTCTGACTTGGAGTAGGAATGCCTCCGCACCTCCTGGGGACAGGAAATCAAGGGTTAAGGCATTTCATATGAAAGAACTCAAAAAACTGCATACGGTCTACACAGAGACTCACCGTGAGGTTCCGGTCGAGGCCTTCGGCGAGATCGACGCCCAGCTTCAGCAAGTGCTACAGCCACGCCCGAGACCGCTCGGCGTCCTCCCAGCACTTGACTTCTGCCAGGTCGTCCATCTCGATCCCCGGAGCGCTGGAGTCACCAAGTTCCCAGAGTACAATGTGCTCCTTGCCCCAATGTGGAAGGACCGTCTTGACCTTGGTTCGCGCCAAGGACTCGATCTCGTCCACCACATCGCATGGAACGCCGTAACGCACGGCCAACTCCACCGGGGTGCGGAACTCCAACGCGGCGCCGACATCCCTCAACCCGAGGTCAGAAGTTGACCTCCTCGGCGAGCCAGAAGCCGCCGTCTCCTCTGGCTGCTCCGTCGACGGTTGCAGCGGCTGGCTTGACGTTGCTTCTGGTGCTTTCAGAGGCAGTGGAGGTGTCGAGGCCGTCGCTTCCCCCGACGCCACGTCCTGTGGTGCTGGCAGGTCCACCATCGACGCATCTTCCGGTGGGTTTGGCACCAAGACCTCCTCCGACTGCACTCCCAGCAGCCGCGGGACCGTCGACGCCTTTGACGCCATTTCTTCTTCGGCTAGCAGCTCGTCCAGGGTGATTACGGACACCCATTGCTTGGGCAGTCCCGAAGTCCCCTCTGCCCCCGACGTCTCGGGCGGCTGCTGCGCCGGCGGGTCCAGCTGCGCCGGCGGGTCCAGCTGCGCCGTGCCCCCCGACGGCATCTGCTGCGCCTGCTGATGCTGGGGCTGGCCCCTAGTTTTCTCCTCTTCCCGCCGCTCCGGCGGCTCCTTCTCCCCCTCCTGCTGTGGCCGCGGCAGCTCCGCTTCTTGCAGGGCCCCTTGCTCCTGCTTCCTCTGGGCCTCGAGCTCGTGTAGCCCCACCGGCCAGGGTCTCCGCTCTCCCGTCGAGGGGGGAAGGGCTGTGGTCTCCTCACCCTTGAGGTCGACGATGGCTACCCCCTCTCCTGGCTCGTGGCCCTCGGGGGCTCCCGTCTTAGGTGCGGGGATCGAGGCCTCCGGTCGGCCAGGAGAGGAAGCTCCCGGCGTTGGGGCTCTGTCCCCTGGCGCCGGGCTAAGCTCGAGGACCACGGACGATGATGTCAAGGAGGCGCTCCCTCCCTCTTGCGTCCTCCCTGGCTCAAAGTCACCGCCCGTCGTGGCCCCCGAGATGCTCCACCCTGCAGCAAGAGCAGAACCCGTCAGCCTACCGCGCGCCATAGCCCCGAGGGCTGAGGACAACCACTTGGCTTCCCACGGAGCCAAGGGCCTCGACGTCGCACCTGTGACCAGGGCCTCCATCTTCGCAGCTGCGTCCACCTAGAGCCACTTAGCCAGTGCAAGAGACGCCTCCTCGATTCGACGCTTGGGCCTGGATGAGAACAGGACGGCAAAAAGTTTATTAAACTGCGCAAGGAAGATGCAACGAAAAAGAATTGAATCAACAATGCTTACCCGAAGGGGATAGAGGCCTTTCGGGTCCCCCTCGAACTGCCAGCAGATCTCGAGGCCCCCCTCGAAGCCGAGCTCTTCCTGGGGCTGAGGCTGCTCGGGGCCATCGGTGGGGTCGCCGCGCCTCCCTGCTCCGACGGCGCCTCCTGAGCACGGCTCTGCTCCGCCCGCGTCGACGACCGGGACCGGGTTTCCCGGGTCGAAGTGGGTGGGGTCCCTCCTCGAGTACGATGGGAGGGGGTGAACCCCCTCGAGTCGAGGCGTCGGCCCACCTTTTCCCACATCGGCGCTTCGAGGCCGACGCCACCGGCTGGGGGGCGCGCTCCTCCACCACCTCCTCCTGCACGAAGGGGCGATCAGCATGGGAGGAACCCGACAAGATGCGGTCGAGACGCCCCGCCACCCCCTCGACATCATCGCTATCATCGTCAGCATCATCTTCATCTCCCTCGGATGAGGGAGACTCCTCCTCTGGGAGCCCGTCGCGCCTCTGCTCAGCGCGGCGCCTCGCAAGCCTTTCGCGCTCCCGGAGCTTCTTGGCCTTTTTGTTCTCCTCTTCGTCCTTACACCGCTTTTCTTGCTGGGCGATGAAGTGTCTTACCTGACGGTCGGGAGCTTCCTCCCTCAGTGGGGGCCTCGATCTCCGGTAGTCGATTCTCCCCTACAAAAAAACGTTTAGTCACAGGGACGAGAGAAGGTGGCGGAATGAAAACGCGAAAGGCGCAGGTCGGGGCACTCACCAGGTTGAGGCAACCCTCCTCCAGCCGCATGGGGAGGCGGTTGACGTCTTCTGCCCTGAACGAGCCCGCAACCATCCCCTTTACCCGCGCAATGACTTCCGCGGCGGATGGCTTCTTGTCGGACATCCGGCACCTCTCGAGAACCTCGGGCGCTGCCGAGGGGAGCTTCTCGTCCAACTGCAGCAGGCGTTCCATCAGAGGGAGCACCCGTCGACTGTGGAAGGCCGAGACCACCACACCCGCCGTCAGGCCCGCCTCTTGAAGGGTCTTCATCACAATGACGAGGGGACGAAGTCGACGCTGAAGATCTCCCGCGACACCGTGCGGCCAGTTGTATGGACGCTTGGTGATAAGCCGCCCGGTGTACGGCGGGAGACAGCCTCCGTCATTGCGAAGGTAGAACCATTGCTCGTCCCACCAGGAGTGGTTGGACATCAACCCGGTGGTGATATACTCGCGTGGCTCCTCTGATCTCCCGGTCTTCAACACGAAGTTGAGGCACCCCGCTCTGACGATTCTCCTTACTCCTGGCGCCACCGGGGAGGCGAACCACTCCCCCTTGTAAAGGTGGAGCCACAGCTCCCAATGTGGCACCATCCCGAGGTAGCCCTCGCAGACGACTGTGAAGATGGCGGCGTTGGAGATGGCGTTGGGGAGAAATGCTGGAGCTCGATGCCGTAGAAGTTCATCAATCCCCGCATGAACTCGCTCGGGGGTACGCCGAACCCATGCCGATGATATTTGAGGAAGCTCACCACATAGCCCTCCGGCGGGCTCGGCTCTTGGTGGCTCCTCAGCGGCGCAATCCACTCCGGCCGATTCGGATCAGTGACGGGGCGGAGAAGTCCTTCTCCCACCAGCTCGTTCAGCCTTTGCGCATCACGGTCGACGGGCGCCAGGGTTCGGTGGGCTGGAGGATGGGGGCCATGGCAGCAGCGGCAGCACAGATCTGCTCAGTGGGCGCGGCGGCGGCAACAACAGCACGAATCTCCTCGGCGGATGGACGACTAGGAAGGTTCCCAATCGTGACATCTCGCTCTAAGTTTTTACCCTCACGCGTGCAGGAAAGCAGGAATTTAGGAGAATGGCAAAGGTGGGGGCGAACCGCGCCTGTTCCCCTTCGTTTTTATACCCGGGAAGAGCAACGGGTAGGGAAAAGGTAACTTCCCGCAATTAATGCGCTTACCTGACCGTTCCCCCCTCGATCGGATACACGCGTCACACCTCTGGCAAAGAGCCGTTTCTCGGGCCCACCACGATCTCCACTGCCACATCATTTTAGCTTCCTCCGCAAAAGGCGCGCCTAACGGTAAGAAAAATAAGCATCACTTACCGGCGAACTCTTCCAGGAGAAGGAAAGCGGGCTCCGGCCCCACCTCGAAGTCTTGAGGGAGCGAAGGCCGGCCCTCGAGTGAGGGCTTAATGGCCGCCCTTCAGCACTAAAAAATCGGGCTCCGGCCCCTCCTTGAAGTCTCGAGGGAGCGAAGGCCGGCCCTCGAATGAGGGCTCAACGGCTGCCCTTGAGCACCAAAAAAATCAAGCTCCGGCCCTAAGCCTCGGGGGAGCGAAGGCTGGCCCCATGATCAGGGTTCGACAGCCGTCCTCGAGCACCCGAGTCAGGGGTGACCAAGGGGGAGCCAACATGAGGCCTTGCTCGAGAATGAACTCTCGAGACCCCTTTGGACACATCCAAGGCGAAATGCTACGGACTTTATGGAATCCCCCCGAAGGGAGGCATCGAGCCGCCGAGACCTATCGAATGGAATCGGTATCCGTGAGACCATGCGTTTTGCTCTAATGAGACCGCCTCCGGGCCACCAGCCGACCTCTATCGAACGAGGAACGGGCTCTCACTTGGATTTTCCCATTACCAGCTCACTAAGAACTTCACGGCTCGCCCTATCGAGGGTAGTCCGACGCTTCTCGCCTCACGTCCGATCGAAAGGACTCATGAGATGAATGCCGAGGCTGGCAACACCCCAGTAGCACGAGGCTCGGGAGCCCGACTATGCCCAGCACCCCTCAACGAAAGAGGGTCAAAAATCCCCCGGGGGCTCGGCGTCCCAACGCACCCCTCGGTAAAGCACTGCGACTCCAGTTCAGGCCTGTACCTGACTGGACAAGCACCCCTCCACCAAAGACAAATGAAGCCCTCACAGGAGTCTTTCAACTCCTAAGAGGCCTCGGGGGCTACCCCCGCGGGGGTCGCTCGCGCGCCCCCACGGAAAAATCCGAATCATGTCCCGTTACCAACTCTTGACCCCCTGCCCGAGTGTCACCACTCGCGCAGGGGCTCGGGGGCTACTGTCGTTACCCAGGAAATGTGTACCCCAAACCCTTGGTTTATCGGGCTAAACCCCGCAAAATCAGCAACACAAACCCCCCAGTAACCTCCCACATTAACGTTCGAAGGCCCGCAGGCTGAAGCGTATTGGGTTGACCCGTGAACGAACTACGACAGCCCAAAGCCAAAGCCTGCTCGAGGGGCTACCGAGCGGACTGGGATTGTACACTCGAGGGTACAATTCAGGCGACCCCTCGAGGACGGAACTTTGCCCGGCGAACGAGCCTACCCTCGAGAACGGAACTTCGCCCGGCGAACGAGCCTGCCCTCAAGGATGGAACTTTGTTCGGTGAACAAGCCTGCCCTCGAGGAGGGAACTTCGTTCGCACGAATGGGCAGCCCTCGAGGACAGTGCAATACCGACTCTCCCGTACGGATCCAGGCGCATTTAATGCGTTTTACCTACCCCCGCCTAACCGTATGGCCACAGTCATGGTAACAGTTGTGGGAGTGGCGGTCCAATCTTGCTTTTACCGCCCATGCCTCGGAATCCTGTGGATCGTACTTCGCTGTTGCGCCATGCCGAGCACTGTGCCCGTCCGACCCCCCTCGAGACGCATAAATCAGCACGTTTCCCGCATTTCCTGGGATTCGACCTTATCCGGTGAGGCTCGATCCCTTCGACTCGACCCCCTCGACTCGAGCCAAGTCCTCGACCGCCGACCCTCGACTTCATCGGACAAACCCTCGAGCGAGACTCCAACGACTCCGGGCTGCACTTCAACAACTCCCGACGCGACGGCTGTAGGGCCTCCCATACCGATGTACATCTCTACAGCAGCACCGACGTGATCGGCCTCAACTCCATGCGTCACCGGCCATGCGAACTCTAAATATATGTACTCCTGTGCCCCTCCTTCACCTATAAAAGGAGGCGCCAGGGCGTTAGAAAGGAGGCCCGAACGAGAGGATCTAGAGCATAGAAACGCTAAGTCTTTAGATCATAGAACAACACCATGAGCCAGTGCAAGGTCGAGAGCTAGGCGTCCGAACGCCCAAGCCCCACCTCACGCTCCTCACACCTGCTTGTATTTTCCCCTGTACTAGCACTTCGGTGCAAGATAACACGAACTATCCTCCCCCGCTAGACGTAGGGCCTTCTTTGCCCGAACCAGGATAAATCGCCGTGTCCTTCTTGCATCACCCACCAGATTAAGGGAGCACGCAATTACATTACTCGTTGGTGTTAACCCCTTGAGGGTCAAAAACACCGACAAATGGTAAAAAAATAGAATAAAAACTATAAACCTAGAAGACACTTGGTTACAAAAATAGAAAATTAAAATTCGTTGAGAGTGGAATTTGAATCCACGTCCTTTCATAAGACACTGTAACAAAAGTAGGAAAAGACAATAGAAAACTAGGACAAAATGTGTTGAAAGTGGGATTGGAGGAGATTTGAGCACATTGCCATCTCAACAACACACTAATTTCTCAAAAAATCTCAACAACACATTTATTTCTAAATAAATCATACTAAGGGACGCCTGGATCCCCTCCATATCATTATGGGCATGTTTGATACACCGCATCCGGGAGCCTGGCCCGTTGACCTGGCCCTGGCCAGCCACAGCCTACTTTGGCCGGTGCTAGGCACCGTGTTCGGCTGCCAGTGCAAATCGAGGTGGCTCAGCAGAGAACGTGTTTGATTTGTAGCCAAAAGCCCGGCCCAAGGCCAACTGTCACCAACCGATAGGACGGGAACATGTTTAGTTCTCAGCCCAGGCAGCAATCGCTAGCAACCGCCAGCCATATATCACCACATGATACACGTGAGCACTTTGACCCAGTGTACCGATATACATGGGAACTTAAACCCACAGTATAACACACTATGACATATGTGGGGACTCTGGCCCACTATAAGTCACTCCATGACATACGTGGGGACTCTGCCCCACTGTATGACACCTCATGCATGTGGATTTCTAGTTTCTCGATATCACCAGTTCACCATCGACACGGGACCTAGGGCATCAACAGACAGAAACACTACAGAGGGACTCCTTTCCCATTGCAAGTTAGCCGTCCGGACTCGATTTATTAACTATCATCATGATTTTAGTAGATAAAGCCAAACTCATCTTTTTCATTCTTTTACTTTTGAACACTTAATTAATTAAGCAGGGCTAAGCATTACTACGCATATTCTAGAACAGGTAACAAGGAATATGGAAGTAAGACAGGTAATGCAGTTGGTGGGTTTTCACTCAACTCCTATTACTTAATGCAACATATCATAGCTGAAGCAATAAAACTTTTATAAAGTAGAATAGGGTTTGAATGCATCCGGGGCTTGCCTTGGTGGTCGGGGTAGACGGTCTCGAGTTCCGGATCAACTCCCAACTCCTGAGTCTGCTCTTTCTTGGGATCTGGTGTGACAACATTAAACACTCCATTAACGGAAACTATACGATACAATGTTATGCTTCAACATGATGGAATGGTAAACATGATGCTCGATGGATACATGATCAGATTAAAGGCTTGAGTACAACTTTTCTTCACGATAACATAAGTTTACAAACATCTAAGTTTCAAATATTTAGAACAATAACTTTGGATTATACAAACCATAATAGTAGTGGAGTAGCAGTAGATTACAATATTAAACAAAAGCTCTGCCCACGAGCTAAACATCTTTATTCGTCGTCGCTTTCCTCGACGACTGTCATGCAGTAGGAGGCAAAACATTCCTGCCCATGAGGCTCACCTGCAACAAGGGTTCAACAAACCCTGAGTACAACAGTACTCAACAAGACTGACCCGACGAAAGAGAAGGGTGGAGAATCAAGAAATGCAGGCTAGAGGGACAAAGTGAGGTCTATAGAAGATAAGAAATTTTGCAGAAAAGCTTTACAGAAAGAGAAGTTGCTTGGGCTAACTCCCATTATCAACCAACTTTATTATTGATCCTTAATTTTTGTTCAAGTTGTTACTACGATGATGAAAATGATCGAGTCTTCTTCTCTGAGAAGCAACGGCGATTTGAATCCATTTTCATACCTAGCTGGGACCTAGGTCACTGGAAGTACCGGAGACTTTAACTCTGATGCACCCCAGGTAACCGATATACCGGGATAACAACCGCAGCCGTATATCACCACATGGCACCCGTGAGCTCTGCGGCCCAGCGTACTGAGATACATGGGAACTTAAACCCTATAGTAAAACACACTATGACACAGATGGGATCTCTGGCCCCACGCTAGGTCACTCCATGATATACACGGCTCCAACCATCCGTATACCACTTCATGCATGTGGATTTCTAAATTCTCGATATCATCCAGTTCACCAACGAACGGGACCTAGGGCATCAACAGACGAGAACACTACAGAGGGACTCCATTCCCAGTGCAAGTTCACCGTCCGGACTCGATTTATTACTATTATCAAGATTTCAACAGGAAAACCAATCTCATCTTTTTCATTCTTTTGCCTTTAAACAAATAAATAAATAAGCAGGGCTAAGCATTACTACTCATCTTTCTAAACAGGCAACAAGGAATAAGAAAATAAGACAGGTAATGCAATTAGGTGGGTTTTCACTCAACTCCTATTACCTAATGCAACATATCATAGCTGAAGCGGTAAAACTTTTATAAATAGAGTAGGGTTTAAATGCATCCGGGGCTTGCCTTGATGTTCGGGGTAGAAGTTCTCAAACTCTGGATCAACTCCCGATTCTTGAATCTGCTCGTCCTTCGGATCTGGGCGATAACGTTAACTCTCCGTTAACGGAAACTATTCGATAATTAATATGCTTCAACATGATGGAATAGTAAACATGATGCTCGATGGATGCATGATCAGATTAAGGGCTTGAGTACAACTTTTCTTTACGATAAAGTTGCAAGCCAACAAAACTTCGTTTATAAAACTCATTAGGGTTAACTACGCCATTTTTGGAATTAAATAAACACATAAAATAACGTTAATTAAGCCCTAATGATATGATTAAGATAAGCGCAAATAATTAATTAAAGTGCCAAAGGTTATTAGGGTTAATGACCTAAGGTCATCAATCAATCCCAAAGTCAATCAAATCCTATAATGATTAAGCTTAACTAAAGGGATTAATTAATTATTTAAAAGCATTAAATAAAGGCATAAAAATTAAAGTTATCAAATTAAGCCCAAAATTTTATTTTAGAAAGCTCTTAGCCTAATTAGATGGCAAAACAAATTTCAGAATTAAAAGCCAATTATTTTATTTATTAAAAATCATTGAAGGTCCATTTTTTAATTAAAAGGGCTAATTTTAACATATGCAAAAATTATTCAAATTTGGCATTTCATATTTTTCCTAGGTAGATGACATCATAAGGAATACTCACAAAAATTTTCAGAAGTTTTGGAGCTATATATGAATTACTATGATTTTTCAAAGAAAATAGCATTTAAATCATTTTCTGAAAATGGAAAAAGAAAAATCGGCACAGTACCCCCGCGCTGACCGACGGCGGCGCGGCGGTTGACCGTCGATTCCTCGCCGTCGGCGAGGTCTCTGGCGACACGGTTTGCTCCTACAGGCTCATCTCGACACGGCGCGTCGATTGAGGTAGCTAACGGTGCTGGGGAGCGGCGGCGGCACCCACGCCGACGGCCATGGCGGCGCGTCGGTGCGGCGGCCCGGCGGCGTCGCTCACCGGAGCGATTTCCGGAGACGGTGACCACACGAACTCACGCAGGGCACTCAAACGGACAAGTTTGGCAACTATATGACACCATCTCCGGGTCCCTAGCCAAGGCAGCAACGCGCGTGGCGGAGCGGCATGGCCGTGCCGGTGGCGAGCCACGGTGGGCGATGGCTACGATGCAAGAGGAGTGAAATTGATGGCACAGATAGATGCAGGAGCTCACCACGGCGCTGACGCGCACGTTAATGGAGGCTCGGAGCTGCTGGGTTAAGCTACGGTCGGCGGCGCTGATGGCGGCGGCGGCGCTCCGATGGCAAGACGGCGTCACGGCGGTCTCCGGCAATGCACTGCTCAAACCAAGGTGCGCATCAGGTGCAAGATGACATGGAGAACACGGTAGCGGGGTCAAAGGTAAAATATATTCACCTCCGGCGACGGCAAACGACGGCGATGGCACGGCGGCGCGACTGACCGGCCGCGGAGAAAAAAGCGGTGTGCGGGTGGCTCAAGCGAGGAGAGCAAGGACCAACTGGCCCAAGATGACCGTGAGAATGGGGCAGAGCTGTTGGCAAGCACAATCGGACAGAGATGAAGCGTTGGCGGTGAATTTCAGCAGCGGAACGAGGTCGTCGGCGACGGCGGCGGGAGGAAGAAAGAAGAAAAACGGCGTCGGACGACTGGTAGTTATAGCACGGAGTCAATACTCGAGCGAGCGACACGATGACGGTGAACCTTCACGTGTCCAGGAGTGCACGGGTGGCTGAGAAGGTGCGGCGGTGGACGGCGGCGCGCGATGAGAAGCCGGCCATGGCGGGCGCCGATAGGGTTAGGTACTGTTTGAGATAATTACAGAATTACCACCCATTTTAAAACACAAATTACTTCAGAATTTATATAAGAACATGAAAATCTCCAAAAATATTATTTGCATAACTTTTCAAGAGCTACACTTTTTCTTTAACTGGCATCCTCAAATTCTATTTAGATTTTGAAATTTGAATTTAGATTTGAAAAGGGGATAAAACCCTAGAAACAAACATTTGAAATTGCTTCTGATTTTTTAATAAAACTTGAAAATCTTTAAAACTATGAAATGTTGAACTTGTCAAACCAAACATTTTTCATATACAAAATTTTCCAAATTTATGTATAGTTTTTGAATTATAGTTTTAAAATCAAAAGGGAATAAATGCTGGAAACTGTATTTTCAAATTAGTTTGAAATTCCTTTTGGAAACTTGAAAAGCTTTATATACCAACTTTGTAGATCTTGTTAAGGTCTACAAACTGTCTTTTTAGAGTATCTACAAATTCCTTATAGATTTTGAATTAGAGAAAAGGGGGTAAAACTAGGTTTTGAAACAAAGGGGTTTTTGAAATAGAATTTAAATTCAATTTGGTTTCTAACTTAATTGGTTGGTTATTAGTGATCACAAACATCATCCAAGTACATTTTTAGGTCATGGACCCAATGACACCCTTGGTTGACCAACTTGACTTTTGAAAAACCTTCTATAGCATTTCCAATTCGAATTTAAATTTGAATTGCCAGACTCAGGAATAAGCTTTGGAATCCAAATTTAATTTCAAATATGGAAATAATTTTTAGGGTTGGACTCAGACTTATACACTATGCTTGACACTAGTGTAAACACAGTTTACACCTCAAGTACATAGAGTATAAACTAAGCATTTGCGATGACATTCGAAAATAGGGTTTTATCTTTTCATGTGACAAAACATTATAGAAGCTCAATCAACCTATGAAATGTAAACTTGTTTTAGTTGATGCACATTAAGGTTGACTTAAACATGAATGCTTTGCGATGCATATGATGACATGGAATGTTTTAGTTAATATAACACCAGAGGTGTTACATCAATAATCTTATCCGGCACCCGAAGACACTTCTTAAGTTGGGACACATGGTACACATTGTGTACAGCCGACAACTGTTCAGGCAGTTGCAGACGATATGATACCGTCCCAATTTGTGCCACGATTTGAAATGGTCCAATGTAACGAGGTGCTAACTTGTATTTAACTCCAAATCGAGTAACTCCCTTCATGGGTGACACCTTTAGATACACATAATCTCCCTTATTAAACCACAATGGTCGACGCCTTTTGTCGGCATAACTCTTTTGACGAGACCGTGCCACTTTCAAGTTTTGTTGTATCTATTTAATCCTTTCTTTTTTTTCTTTCACCAGATCAACTCCGAAGAATCTTCTTTCTCCAGGTTCAGACCAACATAACGGAGTTCTACGTCTGCGACCATATAGCGCTTCAAATGGTGCCATTTTGATACTTTCTTGATAACTATTGTTATAAGAAAACTCTGCTAAAGGCAAACACTCATCCTATTTTTCTGGAAAATTAAGAACACATGCTCTCAACATATCTTCAAGTATTTGGTTCACTCTTTCAGTCTGACCTCCTGTTTGTGGATGGTAAGCTGTACTGTGCAAAAGATCAGTACCTAATGAATTATGCAATCGTTTCCAAAATTTATTGATGAACTGCGTGCCTCGGTCCGACACAATAGTCTTCGGTACACCATGAAGATTAATGATACGCTCAAAATACAATTTGGCATATTGCGAGGCTGAATTTGTACTTTGAACTGGAAGGAAATGTGCGGACTTTGTGAGTCGATCCACTATGACCCAAATAGAATCAAAACCTCTTGCTGTCCTAGGTAGAACCACTATAAAGTCCATACCAATGTCTTCCCATTTTCATGCTAGAATAGACAATGGCTGAAGTTCTCCTGTTGTCTTCAAATGTATAGCTTTAACTTTTTGACAGGTATCACACTGAGCCACATACTTAGCAGTTTCTATCTTCATCTTAGTCCACCAAAATTTCTGTTTCAAATCATGATACATCTTATTACTTCCTGGATGAATAGAAAATTTTGAGAGGTGTGCTTCATCAAGAATCTTTTGGCGTAACTCAGGAACCTTTGGTATGACCAGCCGATCCTTATACCATAAGACATCTGCTTCATCAATTGTGAAACAAGAAACCTTCTCTTTTCTAACTTTCTTTTTGATATGTTTAATTCCCTTATTACTTCCCTGAGCAGCAATAATTTGATCTTTGAGTGTTGATTCAACCATAATGTTGGACAAACTACCATGTTGCACCATTACTATATCCAACTTTTCTATTTCATGACATAGAGAAATGTCGAGAGGTTTTACTGTCAAGCAATGGCAATGACTCTTTCGACTAAGAGCATCAGCAACTATATTTGCTTTACCAGGATGATAATATATTTCCAAATCATAATCATTGATTAGTTCTAACCACCTTCTCTATCTCATATTCAACTCATCTTGAGTAAAAATGTATTTCAAACTCTTGTGATCATTGTAGATATTACATTTATTACCCCACAGATAATGTCGCCATATTTTTAATGCATGGACAACAGCTGCTAACTCTAAATCATGTGTTGGATAATGTTCCTCATGTTTCTTCAACTGTCAAGAAGCATAAGCAACAACTCTCCCTTCTTGCATCAACACACATCCAATACCAATGCCAGAAGCATCACAATAAACATCAAAAGGTTTCTCAATATTTGGTTGTGCTAATATTGGAGCAGTGGTCATTAACTCCCTTAATTTCTGAAATGCCTTTTCACATTCAGGTGACCACACAAACTTGACATCATTCTTTAACAACTCCGTTATGGGCTTGGATATCTTTGAGAAATCTGGTATGAAACGACGGTAATAACCTGCCATTCCCAGAAAACTTCGAACTTGATGCACTGTTTTCGGTGGTTCCCAATCAATTATATCTTGTACCTTGCTAGGATCAATAGCAACACCTTTGTTTGATAAAACATGTCCAAGAAATTTCACTTCTTTCAACCAAAACTCGCATTTGCTAAACTTGGCATACAGTTGATGTTCTCGCAGACATTGTAGGACAATTCTGAGGTGTTCAGCATGGTCTTCTTCACTCTTGGAATATATCAAAATATCATCAATGAAGACTACCACGAACGTATCAAGTTCTGGCATAAACACTGAGTTCATCAAATACATGGAATAAGCTGGTGCATTGGTAAGTCCAAAAGACATAGCCAAATACTCATACAGACCATATCGAGTAGTAAAGGCAGTCCTTGGAATGTCTTCTGGGCAAATCTTAATTTTATGATACCCGGATCGAAGATCAATCTTGGAAAACTCCTTCGCCTCCGCTAATTGATCAAAAAGCAGATCAATACGGGGTAGAGGGTTGAAAGTCCCTAGTTTGGTTTTGGGTAATTGATGAAACCTAAGGACT
>JALGXP010000586.1:16546-28352 GCA_023333625.1 Bothriochloa decipiens
AATAGGAGGCTTGCTCACCTTGTAGGCTAGGCAAAACCGCGGTTACGCCATTTGTTATACTAATCAAGTTTTGTCTAGTGGTATGTAGAATTTTAATAGGCTATTCACCCCCCTCTAGCCATCTAGGACCTTACAAGGGTACTTATTCTTGATTGTTACCTCATTCAAGGGACGATAATCCGCACATAACCTCAAACTTTTATCTTTCTTTTTTACAAAGAGGGCAGAACATCCCCAAGGTGACGAGCTAGGTCGGATAAAACTTTTATCCCGTAACTCTTGTAATTGAGTTTTGAGTTCTGCTAACTCAGTGGTGCCATCCGATAAGCTCTTCTGGATATTGGAGCAGTACCAGGTTTCAAATCAATTCTAAACTCCACTTTTCTATCAGGAGGTAAACCTGGTAACTCATCAGGAAACACATCCAAAAACTCACAAACCACGAGTATATCCTTGATTTCTTTTATAGAAGTTGCACACACCTTTTCAACAGTCCTCTTAAGTGTTGGAAGTTGGATAAGAAGTTGAGATTTGCAATTAGGTATGTTCACTTTCACAGTTCTATTCAGGATGTCTATCACAGCACCATGTCGTTTCATCCAATTCATACCTAGGATCACATCTATATCCTGATCCTTTAATATTATCATATCGGTGGAAAAATATATCCACCCAAACTTACTGGCACATCATGTACCATTCCTTTAGTACACATACGCCCCCCAGGCGATTGTATAAAGAATTGTTCTTTTGTCCCCATTGTTGGTATTTCATGTTACACATACGCCCCCCAGGCGATTGTATAAAGAATTGTTCTTTTGTCCCCATTGTTGGTATTTCATGTGTCTTAACAAATGTACCATTGATGAATGTATGAGATGCACCAGAATCAAAAAGCAGAATTGCAGGATGATCGGCAACAGGGAACGTACCCATCATGACAGGTTCTCCTTCTGGAATTTCTCCAACTTGAGTGTAAAACACCTTGCCAACCTTCTTCTCATTTTTATTCTTCTGCACATTCTGATTTCCTGCCTTATTTTGAGTCTGTGGCGGTTATGGTGCAAAGGCCCTGGGAACATAAGAATTATACTGCCTTGGATGCGGGCAGTATCTTGCAAAATGACCAGTCTTCCCACAATTGTAACATGGGTAACTTTGTGGCTAAGTAGGGTTACGAATACTAGGGGCATTCGGCTGTCTTGGATAAGGAAGAGTAGCAGCAGGACGAACGAATGTCTGTTGCTAGGCTTGGTATTGTGGTGGACGATAAGAAGGACGAAAATGGTTTTGGGGATGATAAATTATCTTCTGGCGCTTTTGATTGCCTTCAGAAAATCCCGAGGTTACCGTTTTCTTCTTCTTAGCTTCCATGTGTTGACGGTTCTTTTCTTCATAAGATATAGCAATATTTACTGTCTCATGGAAGGTAGCATTTGGGTTCCCAGTCATTATTCTCTGAATCTTACTATTTAGACCCCTGAGGAAACACTCCTTCTTCTTACGGTCAGTACTAACATGGTCAGACGCATATTGGGACAAGTGATTAAATTTGCCAAAGTATTGCATCACTGACATATCACCTTGCCTCAGGGAAAAAAACTCTTCAAGTTTTATAGTCATGATTCCCTCAGGAATAAAATGTGCACGAAAAGCTTCATGAAACTCAGCCCAAGTAATACGATGACCTTCAGGCTGAGTAGCAACAAAATTTACCCACCAGGCTCCTGCAGTACCTCTCAACTACTGGGCTGCAAACATGGGCTTCTGGTATTCGGTGCACTCAATTAGTCCGAACTTTTGCTCCATAGTACGGAGCCAATCATCTGCCTCCATGGGTTCGTCTACTCTGGTGAAGACAGGAGGTCGTGTGTCGGTAAAATCCACATAGGTGGTCTCATTCCTATTATTCCGACCACGATTCCCCAGATATGCATTTTGGTTCTGATTCTGGGCCATCATGGTGGTTGCATTGACTAAGGCCACAACTGCATCGGCCAGAGTTGGTGGAACTGGTGGAGGATTTGGGACATCACCTCCATCATGAGATGGACCGGCAGCATCACGGGAGCGAGTGTGAGCGGGCATCTGTTGATAAACAAACTATACTTTACTCACTAAACCTTATTGGATTTCATAAGCAGATATTACAGACATGCAACACACTTATAATACATTATTTTTGTTACAACCGTCTGCACTCTGGCAAGACTTCCCACACCTACTATGTTTCAGAAAGCAGGGAAAAGATATATTACACATCTCACTTTCCAAACTCTTTACTCCTCCTCATCACTATCTTCCACTGGGATTAATTCCTCCCCTTCGGGATCCTCTTCCTCTTCAGGATCTTCTTCCTCTTCAAGCTCTTCCTCCACTATCTCTGGATCTTCTTTCTCGATAAGATCCTCTTCATTTTCATTTGCTACACCCATCTGGTTTTCTTCTTCCTCATCGATGACATCATCATCAATGGACTCTATTTCTTCAGGGTCTTCCTTTTCCTCATCTTGACCCCATCACAAGACCAAGATCATCTTGGGCTGCCTGTCATTGATATTCAGGATCCAACAGGTTATTCAATCTCACACACTCATCATCAGCTTCCTCAGCATACTCCTCCAACTCTTCCACGTAATCCTCAAGTTCTTACACACGACCATTCGCTGCATCTTCTCATGCCCAAGCATCATTCCTTTGATGCTTCATATGACTTCGAGATCATCTTAACTGAGTAATCTTAGCGGCCTCTTCGATCCTATCGGCTTCAGCCCTCTCCAACTCGGCCCAGTATTGCTATTTCAGCTTGCGGATCTGGATGCAGATTGTTATTGCTTTCGCCAATCTCGTATCTGGGGGCTAGTTGATGTTGAGTTACCCCCTTCGGTGCAGTACTCTTATGAGGAGTTTGCTTGGTAAGGGCCATCCTAAAGAAAGATAGGTCATAAGGAATGAGGATAGATAGGTAGGACTCTGAAGGTTAGCATGAAAAGGATTGATACTACTTAACCCAAACCACTTTAAAGGAAAAGGTAATTAAACAGATTAACTGAGCATGATGCATGAACGAACTTACGCTCTAAGCATAAAAGGTTTTTAAAGTCACACTTATACATAAAGGTAACTTTTATAACATAGGGCAATATAATATGCTATCCCACCACCACACCTTTAGAAATTAGAATAAGGGTCGATAGAAAGAATTATAGGTAAGGAATTAAGCAATTTGGACCCAAAATAGTTAAGTTAAAATTATTTGACTCAAAACTGTTGAAGTTTTCACAAAAGAATACTACAACAACTCTTTTTAATAACAAACCTGGCTCCGATACCAGCTGTGGCAGAACCTCCTAAATCCTATGGCCCACACGCATGATTATTGTCTAAACGGACTCCAAATAACCATGAATGTGTTCCATAAAACTTAAAAGGTCTATCGGGTAAATCCTGAATCATCCACGATTCTCCGAGCAGGATCAATCACTACAAAGAGACATTGCAGTATTATAACAGTTTTACACAAATAATATACATCGGAGTAAAATAGCGGTAGGATTACAATAACATAAATTTACAAACCTTTTAGTTTCAACTTACAGATCAGAAGTTGAATTATTACAAACCATAGTAGCAGTGGAATAATTATATAACTTATTACATCAAGTTTGATTATATGCTCTGCCCAAGAGCGAGATATCCTATTCGTCGTCACTTTCCTCGACGACTGTCATGCAGCAGGATGCAAAGCATTCCTGCCCATGAGGCTCACCTGCAACAAAGGTTCAACAAACCCTGAGTACAAAAGTACTCAACAAGACTGACCCGATGAAAAAGAGGGGTGAAGACTCAGGAAATGCAGGCTAGAGGGACAAGGTAAGGCTTGCAGGAGATAAGAAATTTTGCAGAAAAGCTTAAAAGAAAGAAAAGCTGTCTTGGTTAAGATCAAAATTACCAACCAACTTCCTTCTTAAACCTTACTCATTATTCAAGTTGTTACTATGATGATGAACACCGATCGAGTCTTCTTCTCCGAGAACCAATGGCGATTCGAATCCATTTTCATATAACCAGCTGGGACCTAGGTCACTGATATACAGGATTCGAATCCATTTTCATATACCCAGCTGGGACCTAGGTCACTGATATACAGGAGACTCTAACTCCTAAGCATATCAGATGAACCGATATACCGGGATAACAACCGGAGCCATATATCACCACATGATACACGTGAGCACTTTGACCCAGTGTACCGATATACATGGGAACTTAAACCCACAGTATAACACACTATGACATATGTGGGGACTCTGGCCCACTATAAGTCACTCCATGACATACGTGGGGACTCTGGCCCACTATATGACACTTCATGCATGTGGATTTCTAGTTTCTCGATATCACCAGTTCACCATCTACACGGGACCTAGGGCATCAACAGACAAAAACACTACAGAGGGACTCCTTTCCCATTGCAAGTTAGCCGTCCGGACTTGATTTATTAACTATCATCATGATTTTAGCAGATAAAGCCAAACTCATCTTTTTCATTCTTTTACTTTTAAACACTTAATTAATTAAGCAGTGCTAAGCATTACTACGCATCTTCTAAAACAGGTAACAAGGAATATGGAAGTAAGACAGGTAATGCAGTTGGTGGGTTTTCACTCAACTCCTATTACTTAATGCAACATATCATAGCTGAAGCAATAAAACCTTTATAAAATAGAATAGGGTTTGAATGCATCCGGGGCTTGCCTTGGTGGTCGGGGTAGACGGTCTCGAGTTCTGGATCAACTCCCAACTCCTGAGTCTGCTCTTTCTTGGGATCTGGTGTGACAACGTTAAACGCTCCGTTAACGGAAACTATACGATACAATGTTATGCTTCAACATGATGGAATGGTAAACATGATGCTCGATGGATACATGATCAGATTAAAGGCTTGAGTATAACTTTTCTTCATGATAAAGTTGCAAGCCAACTAAAACTTACTAAGTTCATTAGGATTAACTACATTATTTAAGAAAGTTATTAAACACATGAAATAACGTTAATTAAGCCCTAATGACATGATCCAGGTAAACGTAAATAATTAATTAAAGTGCCAAAGGTCATTAGGGTTAATGACCCAAGGTCATCAATCAATCCCAAAGTCAAACAATTCCTATAATGATTAATTTAATTAAAGGGGTTAATTAATTATTTAAAAGCATAAAATAAAGGCATAAAAATTAAAGTTGTCTAATTAAGCTCAAAATTTTATTTTGAAAATCTCTTGGTATAATTAGATGGCAAAACAAATTTCAGAATTAAAAGCCAATTATTTTATTTATTAAAAATCATTGAAGGTCCATTTTTAATTAAAAGAGCTAATTTTAACTTATGAAAAAAGTACTCAAATTTGGCATTTCATATTTTTCCTAGGTAGATGACATCATAAAGAACACACACAAAAATTTTAGAATTTTTGGAGCTATACATGAATTACTATGATTTTCTAAAGAAAATAGCATTTAAATTATTTTCTGAAAATAGAAAAAGAAAATCCTTTTTCTCTCCCGCGTTGACCCGTCGGCGACGGCGCTTGACCGGCGGCTATCTCGCCGGCGGCGAGGTCTCCGGCGATGAGCTTGGGCTCTACGGACTCAGCACAACAAGACAAAGCTCCTGAGTTAGCTAATGGAGCGGCGGGACGACGGCGGCACCCACGCCGGCGGCCATGGCGGCGCGGCGGAGCTCGGGCGCGGCGGCAATGCTCACCGGAGTGATTTCCGGTGACGGCGAGTGCATGGGTACAATCTATACATCCACGCGAGCGTAATGGACAACAAGATGAGGCTCAATTTGGCCCCCAGCCGCAATGGCTACGCGAGCGGCGGCGCTGGCAAGGTCACGCCGACGGCGACGCACGTCGGCCGGACACTAGGACGCGGCAAGGATAAAATTGAGGGCACCGATAGATGCAAGAGCTCACCACGGTGACGATGCGCACGTTGGTTGGCTCGGAGGCGAGCTGAGTCGAGCTGTAGTCGGCGGCGGCGATGGCGACGGCGGCGCTCCGATGGCAAGAATGGTGTCACTGCGGTTTCTGTGCACCATTGAACGAACCAAGGTGCGCATGAGAAGCAGGATAGCACGAAGAACATGACAGTGAGGTTAAAGATGATAAATAACCGACCCTGGCGGCGGTCGACGGTGAAAAACCTTGCGGCAGCGCAGCTGCCGTTCGTGAGGAAGATGATGTCGTGCGGGCGGCTCGGACGGGGAGAGCGAGCACGAGCTAGCTCAATCGAAGCGCAAGGATGTGGCGGAGCTTCTGGCAAGACAAAGCGGGCAGAGGTGGATCGGCGGTGGCGAATTTTGCCAGCGGGGACGAGCTCAATGGCGGTGCGGGAAAGAAGAAGAAGGCGGCTACGACGACCCTTCTTATAGCCAAAGCTCGAGGAAAGGGAGGGCGACACGCGACGAGGTGGCCGCGGCAGGGCGGTATGGTGCCAGTGGATGGGGGCGCGGCTTGAGAAGCCGGCGATGGTGGCCGACGATAGGTCTCGGTGCTGTTCAAGAAAATTACAGAATTTCCACTCATTTGAAATTACAAATTACTCCAAAATTTATGTAAGAACTTGAAAGTCTCCAAAAATATCATTTGCATAACTTTTCAAGAGCTACACTTTTCATTTAACTAGCATCCTCAAATTCTATATAGAATTTGAAATATGAATTCAAATTCAAAAGGGGAATAGAACCCTAGAAATAAACATTTGAAATTACTTTTGATTATTCAATAAAACTTGAAAATCTTCAAAAATATGAAATATTAAAATTGTCAAACCAAACATTATTAATATACAAAGTTTTCTCAAATTATGCATAATTTTTGAATTATGGTTTTAAAATTAAAACGGGACAAATGCTGAAAAACTATATTTTTAAATTTATTTGAAATTCTTTGAGGAAACTTGAAAAACTTTATATACCAACTTTGTAGCTCTTGTCAGGATCTACAAATTATCTTTTTAGAGTATCCCCAAATTCCTTATAGATTTTGAATTACAGAAAAGGGGATAAAACTAGGTTTTGAAATAAAGGGTTTTTAAAACCGAATTCAAACTCGATTTAGTTTCTAATTTAATTGATTGGTTATTAGTGATCACATACATCATCCAAGGATATTTTTAGGTCAATGACCCAATGACACCCTTGGTTGACCAAGTTTACTTTCAAAAAATCATTTTTATAGCATTCTAATTTGAATTTAAATTTGAATTGCCAGACTTGGGAATAAGCTTTGAAATCCAAATTCAACTTCAAATATGGAAATCATTTTTAGGGTTGGACTTAAATTTATACACTATGCTTGACACTAGTGTAAACACAGTTTACACCTCAAGTACATAGAATATAAACTAAGTATTTGGGATGACATTCGAAAGTAGGGTTTTATTATTTCATGTGACAACACATTCCAGAAACACAATCAACCTATGAAATGTAAACTTGTTTTAGTTAATGCACATCAAAATTGACCTAATCATGAATGCTTTGCAGTGCATATGATGACATGACAGGTTTTAGTTAATATAACACCAGAGGTGTTACATGATCCTGCTCCAGCATGATAGCATTGATGTCATTATCCCACAAGGCAGCACTAAGATTTTTTAGCTTGCTGATCCTAGTCCACTTCTGCCTCCACTTCCTCAAGTGGTTGTACACCTGAGTTTGGCTAACCACATCCCCACTGTACTCCTTAAGGCACTTAGCTACATAGGTGACATCCTTGTCCTTGAAAATCTTATCAGGCCTAATTCCATCATTGACAATCTGGGCCATCCTCCTAAGCACAAACCCAGAGGTGTTGTTGTTCCACCTCATGGGCCCATTGGGAGCTACAGGCTGGGGTGGTACCTCAACAGTTGCTGCTGCTGCCCCAACAGCTGGTGCTGTAGGGTCAACAACAGCCTCTAGAGCCCTAAAACCAGCTTGAGCTGGAGCAACAAAGCCAACATCCATCCTAAGCTGATACCCAACATACCAAGTAAATATCCAACATACCAAGTAAATATCCAACATATCAAGTAAATATCCAACATACCAAGTAAATATCCAACATACCAAGTAAATAGCAACAAGTAGGCAAACAAACACAGAGTATTATAGATGATACATAAATGAAAACACAGAATAGGTTTCATACAACCTTGGTCTCAATTTTCCACAAATTATTACACAAATAAGTTCACCTCCACATGTTCCATACTAGGGTCCAAAATTCACAAAGTGCAACAATGAACAAGCATGCATCAGGTCCTATTGGTGCCTCTAGCAGCCCACATAGCATTACAGATGTCATCCCTCTTTTGGGTCATGGCTACAGAGTCCTCTTGGTCTTGGTCAGGGTCAACAGAAGGGTGGTTAGGGGGGATCCAGCCCTCACCAGGCACAATGTGGTCTTGACCAAAGCCTAGGATCCAGTTGTGCAATATGCAGCAGGCAATGACAAGCTTGACTTGGGTCTTGTAAGGGTGAAAGGGCTTGCTGTATAGAATTCTAAACCTGTTCTTCAAGGCCCCAAAAGCCCTCTCAACTGTCACCCTAAGGGAGGAGTGCCTGAGGTGAATAACTCTCTCGCATTTTGTGGCCTGTTTGTGCTACTATACTCAGACAAATGGTACCTGACCCCCCTGTACGGAGGTAGGAAACCATTGCAGCATGCACAACCTGCATCTACCAGGTAGCACTTACTTACAGGTGGGTAATGACATTACTAACTAGAGTACAGTATGACCAACGTATTAGTTAAGTGCATTGAGGCTCTAATCACCTTCAGGGACAGTGAAACCATCATCCCTCTCAATTGCATCAGCTAGGACATGGGCATCATGTGCTGAGCCCTCCCAACTAGCCAACACATAAGTGAACTTAAGGTCAAAATTCACAGCAGCCATCACATTCTGTGTGGGCTCCTTTTTCCTACCCCTGAAAGCTTGCTGCATCCTCCTATGAACTCTAGCCAGGACATGTGTGCCATCAATGGAACCAATGATATCCTAAACAAAAATGTGAAATTATGATATTCCATTTGACATCCTAGACATGTCAACACTACCTGTGCATATCACACTTACCTTGAACCAAGGATTCCATCTAGGGCTGCCAAGTATCCTAGGATGGGTGGTACTAGATGGTGGCTTGATCACCTCATTTCTGATCTCACCAATGGCATACAACACCTGGTGGAAATTCCTATGGACAGTTTCAATTAACCTAGCAAATGACTGGTGCAGCACCCTAAATCTCTATTTGTGACCTACTATGTGCAGGAACATAGCAACTTGTTCCTCAACGCTGCACCCTGCACTCTTAGGAACAAGACCCCTCTGTCTAAAGAGATCACACAGAGCAAAAAAAGGTGCTCTACTCATCTTTATCATGGACACACACTCCCTATCAGTGGACCTGTAAATCCTTTGCAGGGTATGCTGCCTATGCTGCTCAGCCTCACACCTTAGAGACAGCAAGAGTGGGTTAGGTGCTAGAAGTGGGCTCCTGATCCCACTAGCTACGAAGGAGGACATCACAACAACAAAGGTGGAAACTTGCTTGGCCAAGACCTCTCTTTGCTGGGCACCATCCATCTACATGCATGATTATTACACAAAAATGAATTGAATAGACCCATAGCAGGCATCAGCATGGAAAGAACTCATTCATTTGTACAATGTCACGGCTACATGCATGAACATGCCCCCTAGTGACATGAGGACATCATCATCGACCATAAAAACAATAAGGATAGTGCAAAAACAACAGATCTAGGCTCCAACAAAAGCCATCAGCATGGATGAACTTAAACAACAACAAGGATAGTGCAAAAACAACATATCTAGGCTCCAACAAAAGCCATCAGCATGGATGAACTTAGACAACAACAACATGAACCCTAACCAGCAGGAATCAAAGGAAATGACATAGCATAAATCGACAGGAGTGGAACAACTAACAATACTAGAGCATGAACCCTAATCACCAGCAAGATTCATCCCAACATAAATAACAGTGACATGGTAAACGTTAACAACGAAATAACATGAACCGTAAGCACAACAGCGTCGATCCAAGTACGAACAAACAAAACAGTGAGAAATGGATGGGGATTGGGGGGTGGATTTCACCTCGGGGTGGTCGACGGAGAACGAAATAAGCACGTAACGAAGAAGACGACACACCGATGAAGATGAAGCAGATCCGGACGAAGAGGAAGCAGATCCAGCCAACAGCAGCACCGCGCGCACCACTGGAAACGAGGAAGACGAGGAAGAAGACCGCCGCCTCCCGGAGTCCCAGCTGAGCAGGAGCTGCGGCGCCGCGAGCACCCGAATCCACGTACGGGGAACGGAGACGAAGCCGACCGAGAAGGATCGCCGAGTCGCCAGGCTCCCGCCGCAACACACCGCCACCGATTTCTCACGGGATTTGGTGGAGAAGGAGTGAAAGCGCGGGAGGGGAGAACGGGGAAGGAGGGAGGGCATATATAGGCGGCGGATTTCAGCGCGGTGGAATGGCGCGCGGAGGTTTCACCTTCCCGCGTGAGCCCGTGCGAGCCTCCCGCGGCCGCCGCCAAAATCGCCATCGCGGTCCCCGAGAGCCATGCCCTAGAAAAACGAAGAGGGATTCGGTTTTTTAGGAGCCAGACCGAGTGGTGGGCCTAGACCATCAAACACGAGCCGCTGCAGCCCACGGGTGCGAGCCACCCTACCAGGCCGCCATCAAACACGCCCTATCAGATTCATTCGACGGTACAGTCTGTTGCGCTTGCGCGGCGCCGGCTGACTGCAGCACTGGGAGCACCTGCTCTCAAACCCTACCCAACCAACCCACCACTGTGAGGAGAGGAAGAGGGATGGATTCCCAGACGCGGAAGGAGCGGGCACGCCGCGCCTCGGACGCCATGAAGCCTCTGGGCTTCTCCAAGAAGGAGGTCTTCGCCGTCCTCAAAAACCTCCTCCACCTCTTCGACGACTCCTGGGAGGCCATCGAGGACGATGGCTACCGCGCCCTCGCCGACGCCCTCTTCGAAGCCCGCGACCGACCCCAGGTATTCATTCCTCCTCCGTCCACTCAAATGGAGTGGACAACAGGCATACTAATTATTTGCGGCTGGCTCCCGGGGTTCAGGAGGATGATGGGGTTCGGCTTCCGCCGCAGGAGGACGACTGCCGGCCCCGTGCCAGCCACGGCGGTCCCGGTCCTTGCGAAATGGATAGTGGGACCGAGGCCCTTCGCATCAAGAGGCCCAGGACCAGTGCCACAGCAGGTTGCTCGATTGACACCCCATCGGCGGAAGCACAAATCGGGGCCTCAACCCGATATGCAGATGCCGTGCATTTACCGGGGAATGCTGCACAAAAGAGGGCAATACAGATGATGGATCAAGATTTCCAACATGCCGTCTTCTTGAGAGAGCCTAAACCTGAACCTGATACTGATGATCTACAATGCAATGCCCCTGCATCCAGCTGTCAGAATGCCCAACCTGGCTGCATTACTTCCCATCCGCTCAATGCCAGCACCTCAGATACTCCACCTGTTCACACTCCATTAAAGATTTCAGGTTGATTCCATACATCATCCTAATGATTAGTTATTACTCAAGTTTTTGTGCCGTGGAGGTTTTCTCATAGTCATATATTGTAGGCCATAAAACTCCAGTCTTTGTTATATCGATTGACTTATTGTGTTGCAAGATCAATTTGTTTTTTTTTTCAGTCAGTCTGATGTGGAACTAGTGCTTTCTTGCTGT
>JALGXP010000587.1:0-28160 GCA_023333625.1 Bothriochloa decipiens
GAGGGAGCAGGGAGGATGAAGCGCGGGCGGGGTTCGGGCGACGTCCATGCGGCCAAAAACACCTCCGGATGACAGACCCTGGACGCCACACGGCCGACGCATGCTGCCGTGGGCGGCCACGGCGCGTTCCTGGTCGGGGATTTCCCTGACGGCCCGGAAACAGCCACCACCGAAATACAGTTTTTATGAATTTAAAACAAACTTTGCTGCTTAATAACTCTTGAACTAAGCCAAATTAGCAAAAACTCCAAATAGATGAAATGTAGCTTTTCAGGAGTAGAACATTTCATCTGTACAAAGTTTGGCCAGATTATGCATAGATTTTGAAATACAAAAATCCAAAGAAAATACCCCTTAAATCCCTAAAAATGGAAAAACAGCCTCCAATTCTGCCCTTTTTCAACATTTTTGAACATCTTCCAAGCATTTTCATGAAAAGTTGTAATTACAAATTTTGTTCCTTATGAAATTATATACAATCTTTATTTAGGGTTGACACACATGCAAGTAATCTAGCTACCACTTTCAATTCAGTCAAACAAAACTACTTTAATGGTCCACCTTGGTCAACCATGACAACAAAGCTTAATTAGCCAAAACCATGAACATAAACCTAGGTTCATTTGGTGTCCTAATCATGTCTAGGTTACCTTAGGGGTCATCAAACACCAAACACTCATACCACTATCCAATTCATGTGAAAGGCAAGCATAGTTTGAATAATCAAGCATGATACATGAAATGAAAATCAATCTTTTCATTACTGCCATGCATAATGATGCTTATGCTTAAGAATGCAAGTGATTATACATGCTTAACACTAGAGTATTACAAGGGTTATCGAGCATCGCCTAAGAAGAGTGACAAGTGTGACCCAAAACCAATTTGGGTTTATGCCTAGTAGGTCGACCATGGAGGCAATTTTCTTATTACGATAGTTGATGGAGAGGTATAGGGAGCGGAAGAAGGACTTGCACATGGTCTTTATTGACCTCGAGAAGGCATATGACAAAGTACCGAGAAATATCATGTGGTGGGCCTTGGAAAAGCACAGTCCCAACTAGGTATATCACCCTCATCAGGGATATGTACAGGGATATGGTGATGTGTGTCCGAACATGTGATGGCGACACCAGTGACTTTCCAATTAAAATAGGACTACATCAAGGGTCGGCATTGAGCCCTTATTTATTTGCTTTGGTGATGGATGAGGTCACAAGGGACATACAAGGTGATATCCCTTGGTGTATGGTCTTTGCTGATGATGTGGTGCTAGTGGATGAGACTAGGGCAGGGGTTAATTGGAAGTTAGAACTATGGAGGCACACGTTAGAGTCGAAAGGGTTTAGACTTAGTAGGACCAAGACCGAGTACATGAGGTGCGATTTCAGCGTGACTAGGAATGAGGAGGGAGACGTTAGCCTCGATGGGCAAGTGGTGGCCAAGAAGGATACTTTTTGGTATTTAGGATCGATGCTACAAAAGGATGGTGACATTGATGAAGATGTTAGGCATAGAATTTTAGCCGGTTGGTTGAAATGACGTCAAGCTTCAGGCGTCCTCTATGACAGAAGGGTACCTCAGAAGTTAAAAGGTATATTTTATAGGACAGTGATTCGTCCGACGATGTTATACGGTGCTAAATGTTGGCCTACAAACAGGCGACATATCCAGCAATTGAGTGTAGCAGAGATGCGTATGTTACGATGGTGTTGTGGACACACAAGGAGGGATAGAGTCTGGAACGACGATATTCAGGATAGGGTTGGGGTGACACCAATTGAGGAAAAATTGATTCAACACCGGTTGAGATGGTTTGGCCATGTCTAACGGAGGCCTCCTGAGGCACCGGTGCGTAGTGGGTTCTAAAGCGGATCGATAATGTAAAGAGAGGTAGAGGTCGATCTAAACTGACTTGAGATGAGTCGGTTAAGAGAGACCTTAAGGAGTAGAATATCCCTAAAGATTTAGCTATGGATAGGAGCGCTTGGAGACTAGCAATTAACGTGCCTGAACCGTAATTTTTTTCTTGTACCATTTATGTGTTCTTTGTTTTCATGCCTCTTTTAGGTTTCATCTCTAGCCTACCCCAACTTGCTTGAGACAAAAGGCTATGTTGTTGTTGTTGTAAAAGCAAGACGACCCGTATGCAAGAGCAAGACGACCTATCGCGGGGCACATGTGTATTGACCTACACCACTCGATTTGACGATGATATATCCAACTGCCCTTGAGCATCTCCACGTCAAAGCATTTGGCTCGCCGTCACCGGCCGGCCGGACTCCCCACATTTTTCCGGGGACGATGTGATGTCCCGATGAGTCGACGACACTAAGAAATTCCCACGTTATATATATATATATGTCTCTCGTCGGCGTGGAGCCTGTACGAATCCAACTAGCAGCCAAGCTGCTTCCAATATTGTCATCGGTCCAAGCCTGCGTGCGCGCGAGCAAGTTGAGCAAGCGTGTGGGGTCCGGCGGGTGCAGTCATGGTCATGCCTGCCCTGCCCAGCCATCCCAGTCGTCGCCGGCCGCAACTTTCTTCCTAGTACTAGTGGACCAGTGAGCCAGCGGGCGCCAGCGGCCAGCGGCCAGCGGCCAGCCGCAACACAAGCAGACAAGCAGAGTGCAATATTCCGCCTAGGATCCGTGGACCAGTGAGCTCTGAGTTGAGCTACATATACCCCCGTGGCCGGCCGCGCCATTTGTGCACACCCACCAACCACCTCCACCAGTACCCACTACCCAAGCCTCAAGCTAGCCGGCAGCCGCGCCTCTTCACTCGATGGAAAACATGCAGCTAGGCACGGCGGCGGTGGCGCAAGGTCCCCGACCCCGACGCCTGCTGCTGCGGGCTCGGGGCGCTGGCAACGATGTTGGGCTTGGCCCCCTTGGGGTGGCCGTCTCAGCTTCCGCATGCGTCACGGCTCTGACGGCCCCCGTGTACACGGGCGCGGTGGCCGGTGCCATGCTCGCCGACATTGTGTCACCAGTGGAGCAGCTGCTGATGATCAAGGTAATGCAACTGAACCTGTTCAAGCTGCTGCTGGACCTGAAACCAGAACCAAGGCTGGACCTGAAGCTGATGCTGGAAGAAGACGGAAGCCGAAGCCCAACTCTCGCGTCATCGGCCCAGACTGGGTGTAATACGTTAGGCCCATGTCGGTTCTTTGTTTTGTTGCTAGGACGGCCCATGTAACGGGCAGGATGCCTTCGTCCTCCTATGTATTGTGTGAGAAAGAGGAAAACCGGCGAACCTGATTTGGAAACTGAAACTGTGCCGTTGTGCCGTCGGCGAGCTCTCGGTGGTGGCTGGAGTGTCGATCTTGTTTCCGATTAGTTATCCATAGTAGCAACACTAGTTAGGTTACATCTGGTATGGGATTCCTTCGAACCCGGACCAAATCCATCACCACCTACCTCCGATTTCATCCCCTCCATCGTGCTGGCGCCGCACCAGCATCTCACTAGGCATCAAATGGCACAGAGCAAGCCGGAAGAGCAGTACGGCCAGATCCTAGCACTTCTAGAGGAGAACTCCAAGGACCTCACCTCCATCAAGGATTCGATGGTGGAGACGTGAGCCTCGAAGACAGAGATCAACCAGTGGAAGCCCACCGTCAACAGGCGCGTCAACGAGCTGGAGAGTGCAGTGCTCGAACTGGGCGAGAAACTCGACAAGTCGCTCAACGCACTTCCCCAGGCTGTACCCATACCTGCAAGCGGCGTCTCCATCGCCGATTTGTCAGTGGTTGTGGCGGGAATGCCCCCACTGCAGCCGCAGATGCCGAGCTCCGCAGATTTGGAGTTACCCCCCGCAAGGGGCAGCTTCTGGGTCATTAGACCATCGTGAGGCAGGCCATGGGGTGGTGTTCACCACACCCCTGGCCAACATCAACCACAAGGTCCAACTCCTCAACCTGTTCCACCCCTTTCATTTTTTCATCCTCATGGTATTAGGATTGGTGATCATACTGTCCATCTGTCCCATAATCCAGCCATGCCTGATCTAGTTTTTCCTGATTTTGATGGCAAAAATCCTAAGATGTGGATAGCTGATTGTGAGTCTTACTTTGTTGTCTATGTGATAGATCCTAGACTTTGGATTAGATATGCCACTATGCATCTCACTGGCTCTGCCAAGTTGTGGTATTCTATTGTTCAATCCACTGTCTCTTCTATGAGTTGGGATGACTTTTGTGCTGCAATTTGCACCAAGTTTGATAAGGATGAACAAAATCACCTTATTAGGCACTTTTTCCATGTTTCTCAAACACATCATGTTGATGAGTACATAGAGCAGTTTACTGATGTGGGTCATTAATTGCTAGCTCATGAACCCCATATTCCAATGTCTGTGATCACCAATAGATTTGTAGATGGTCTTAAGAAAGAAATTAGGTCTGTTGTCATGATGCATAAACCAAAAGACCTAGACTCTGTGAGTTCTTTGGCTCAATTGTAGGAGGAAGCGTTGCTGGGAATTACATCAAGTCTGAAGAAGGCTGATTCTCACAAGAAATCTTATGAAGATGGCAAACATCATCAGCATAGTTCTAACTATCTGCCCAGATATTCTTCAAGCCCTGGAGAGGTCAAGAGACAAGCAACACCAAACTATTTTGTTGATGACAAGTTGGCAACTCTCCAGAGATACAGAAAGGCTAAGGGTCTTTGTTTCAAATATAGGAAGAAATGGAGTCCTGGCCATACATGTCAACAGGTTTCTGTACATGCAATGGAAGAAGTGTGGGAGTTTCTATCAGGAGATACCTCAGATCATTCTGTAACCAATCCTACAGAAGAGGAAGATTCTGATGATGATGAGCTCTGTATGATTATTGCACCAACACAATCTAAAGAGGTCTCTATTTCCACTCAAGCTTGGCAAGGCGCTGAGAGACATGAAACAGTCAAGTTGAGAGGGTTCATTTCTAAGTAGGAAGCATATATTCTTGTGGATTCTGGAAGCACACATTGCTTTATCAGTAAACTATGGCTGCTAAACTTACTGGCAAGAGGCCTTTAGCAGATCCTGTACCAATCAGAGTCGCTAATGGTAATATGTTACAATGCACTCATGAGATTCCATATCAGCTATGGCACATTCAAGGCAATACTTTCAAAACAACTTTTAAGATCTTGCTAATTGATACTTATGATGTTGTTCTGGGTATGGATTGGTTGAGCTCACATAGTCCAATGAAGGTACACTGGCATGAGAAATGATTCAAAATCAAAAACAAGGGAGTTAAGAGGAAGATATATGGCATTCAAACCAAAGTTGCAATAGGCTCTCCTGTAGATATGCATCAACTTATAGCCATGGTCAAACAAGACTCTGTTCTCTATTGTGTTCAGATATCTTCCCTGCCCCAGGCTGCCCAAGTGCCTCAGCAAGTACCTAAAGTGCCTCTATACCTCCTGACATTTAATGCCTTGTGGACCAATACTCTGCAATCTTCCAGCCACTACCAGGTTTGCCTCCTAGAAGAGAAGGGGACCATCAAATTCCCCTGTTACCTGGAGCTACTCCTCTTAGTCTGAGACCTTATAGATACAATCCTTATCAAAAGGATGAAATCGAAAGGAAAATTAAGAAGATGCTAGAGAAGGGGTTAATTAAGCCTAGCACTAGTCCCTCTTCATCAGTCTTATTGGTTAAGAAGAAAAAAGGTGATTGGCGACTATGTGTTGACTACAGAAGGCTTAATGCTATGACACAGAAAAACAAATACCCTTTGCCGGTGATAGATGAGCTATTGGATGAGCTTCATGGTGCACAGTGGTTTATATCCTTGGATCTCTGCTCAGTTTTCACCAAAACAGAATGGCTTAAGGTGATGAACCAAAAACTGTGTTTCAAACACATAATGGACACTTTGAATACCTGATAATGCCTTATGGAGTAACGGGAGGGCCTGGTACATTTTAGGGTGTTATGAATACTGTGTTGGCTCCTATTTTGAGGAAATTTGTAGTTGTATTCATTGATGATGTCCTCATTTATAGTGCCAGTTGGGCAGAGCATCTATGTCACCTTGAAGAAGTGTTCAAGCTTTTGCAGTAGCATAAACTGCATGTAAAGCTATCAAAGTGTTCTTTTGCTAAGCAGGAACTCAATTATTTGGGCCATGTCATTAGTCCAACTGGTGTTTCAACTGATCCAAAAAAGGTGCAAATCATAGCTGATTGGCCAGCACCATAATCTTTTAAGGAGCTGAGAAGCTTTCTGGGTATGGCAGGATACTATAGAAAATTTGTTCAGGGCTTTAGACTTATGGCTAAACCTCTTACCAATTTACTTAAGAAGGGACAACTTTATGTGTGGACTTCAGAAACTGAGTCTTCCTTTCAAGCTCTCAAAAGGGCATTGATGACTACACCTGTCTTAGTTCTGCAAAATTTTTCTCTTCCATTTGAAATAGACTGATGCTTCTGACAAGGGAATAGGAGCTGTCATGCAACAGAATGGGCATCCTCTAGCTTATGTTAGTAAGGCTTTAGGACCCAAGGCTCAAGGCCTCTCTACATATGAAAAGGAATGTTATGCTATATTGATGGTTGTGGACCATTGGAGACCTTATCTGCTGAATAGTGAGTTTATTCTCGAGACAGATCAAAAGAGTCTTGTACACCTTGATGACCAAAGACTCACAACACCCTTGCAACACAAAGCATTGACCAAACTCATGGGACTCAGGTATAGAATTTTGTACAAACAAGGCAACAACAATAGGTTGCAGATGCACTATCTAGAACTAACCATGCACCAGAATTAGAATTATCTGCAGTTTTAGTTGTTGTTTCACCTTAGAAACAGAAGTTACAGGAGGCTTATCTGCAAGATCCTGAATCTGCAAGACTATTGCAAGCCTTATCAGTGCAATCAATCAATGGTGACTATGAGTTGCATCAAGGGATCATTTACTACAAATCCAGAGTTTGGTTGGGCAATGCTACCACCAGTCCTCATTAGGTCTTAACAGCTTTACATGCTAGTGTAGTAGAGGGCATTCAGGCTTTGAGGCTACTTATCATAGAGTCAAAAAACTATTTGCTTTGCCTCACCTCAAACAATTTGTCAAGGACTTTGTTGCTAGTTGTCAAGTCTGTCAGCAAGCAAAGACTGAAAGAGTTGCATCTCCTGGTCTACTTAACCCTCTTCCTATACCAGACAGAGCTTGGAAGAGCATTTCAATGGACTTTATTGAAGGCCTCCCTAAGTCTAAGACCTATGATTGCATGCTGGTGGTGGTAGATAGGTTCTCTAAATATGCACATTTCATTCCATTATCACATCCATTCTCAGCCCTTCAAGTAGCAGTGCAGTTAATGATTAGTGTATTTAAGCTTCATGGATTTCCTTAGTCTATTGTCTCTGATAGAGATAGGATTTGCACTAGCAAACTGTGGAAGGCCCTATTTACCATGTTTGGCTCAGATCTCCATATGACTAGTGCTTACCATCCATAGTCAGATGGCCTTGAGACTTATTTGAGGTGCTTTGTCCTTCAAAATGGTCTTCTTGGGTATCATTGGCACAGTACTGGTACAATACTTCTTACCATTCCTCTTTGGATCAGACACCCTTCTATGTCATGTTTGGTCACCACCCAAGACAATTAGGCATTGAACCACCTGGAGCAACTAACATTGTTGTATTGGATGATTGGCTTCATGATAGAGAGCTTATGCAGAATTTGATCAAACAACATCTCTCAAGGGCTCAGAGAAAAATGAAATCTCAAGCTAACAAAAGAAAATCATTCAGGTACTTTCAAGTGGGTGACTGGGTATATCTCAAACTTCAACCCTATGTTCAAACCTCACTGGCAAGTAGGTCTTCAAACAAGCTTTCATTCAGATAGTTTGGCCCATTCCTTATTGAAGTGCAAGTTAATGCAGTGGCTTACAAGCTCAAGTTGCCAACTGGGTGTCAAAACCACCTAATTTTCCATGTCTCACATCTCAAAAAAGCAGTGCAACCTAATACTCTAGTCTGCCCAGAATTGCCAAACACTGATTTGCATTTTCAGGTTCCTGACAAAGTTCTGGATCGCCGCCTCCATGTTCATAACGACAAGGCTATTACTCAGGTATTAGTCAAGTGGTCCAACCTTCCTTTAGATCTAGCAACCTGGGAAGATGAAGAAGCCTTGATTCAAGAGTTTGCACATGCACCGGCTTGGGGTCAAACCATGTTTCGAGGGAGGGGATGTCACCGATGGAGCAGCTGCTGATGATCAAGGTAATGCAACTGAACCTGTTCAAGCTACTGCTGGACCTGAAACCGGAACCAAGACTGGACCTGAAGCTGACGCTGGAAGAAGACGGAAGCCAAAGCCCAACTCTCATGTCGTTGGCCCAGACTAGGTGTATTACGTTAGGCCCATGTCGGTTCTTTGTTTTGTTGCCAGGACAGCCCATGTAACGGGCAGGACGCCTTCGTCCTCCTATGTATTGCGTGAGAAAGAGGAAAACCGGTGAACCTGATCTGGAAACTAAAATTGAGCCGTTGTGCTGTCGGCGAGCTCTCGACGGTGGCCGGAGTGTCGATCTCGTTTTCGATTAGTTATCCATAGCAGCAATACTAGTCAGGTTACATGTTGTAACCCTCTTCATTGGGGTGTGGGCGAGCATGCAGAGGAGCGCGGCCGCCACGGTATTGGCTTGGTCAACCTCTGCTTCGCCTTCCTCGCCCTCGTCGTAGCTGTTGCTCAGGGGGGTGACTTCAACCCCGATCTCGTCTTGAAGATCTACATCGCGCTTTAGCCGATTGATGATTAAGGTATATACGTGTATGTCCTTCCTCTGCTTTCTCTAGTCCTCACCTCATTCGTGTAGTAGCTCTAGTTAAACCTCTCCCATCAACCATAAATATGGTATTGCTTCCTGTGCTCGTGTTTGTTTGTTCTCATTCAGTAAGTTGCACTAGTAGAGAATTGGATTTTGAACCTGAGCTTTAATCCCACCAATATTTTAGCCCAGGATTAGAAGTCAGTTTAGTCCCGGTTGGTCTCTCCAACCAAGACTAAAGCCCGTGTCCAATGGCTCGAAACGCAGCATTTGTAGGCGCGCAGCGGGCCGGGGACAGACAATTTCTTTTATCCCGGTTGGTGATTCCAACCAGGACTAGTTCTGAACCAATAGTCCCGATTGGTATAACCACCTGGGACTATTTTTCGCTCTATATATATCTGAGTCCTACTCTTGATGTCCCCCGCTCGAGACAGCCCAAAATCTTTTAAACGGCTACGTGTTCTTGCTTGAGGGAGCAAGAAGCTTTCCATCGTGCATCATCTTTTTAAAAGGTTAGCAACTTATTCATATATTTTCTGATCTTTTGATGGTCAATAATTCGATCATTCCATGGTTAACTCAAGACGGTGAATTTATTTTTATTTGTTGTACATATATTTCTACATGAATGTGAAGTCACGCGGTGAAATCGGTGAAGTCACGAGGAAACTAATTCACTTCTCTTCGAACAATGGCTCCGGGATATTTCTTTGGATACATATACGTATCTCTATATTTTTTGCATTTTATTATTTAGGTTCATTTTACTTATTACTTGTTAACTTTTATCGATTAGGTTTCAACGTAGCACCTCCTCTACCGCCACCACAGGCACCGGGTTTCAACCCAGGCGATGAGCCATTTGCTCCAAATGTGCCCATTCCGCGATTCCCTCAGCCAGCTATAGTATTAAGAATTTTCAACATCTTTTGTTTTTTATGTTAATATAAATAAGTATAATTAGTTTAGTATGATTATTGCATTGCATTTTTATGTCGCAGTGGATGGACCCAGCAGAATGGCTACATGATTCACTTTCCTTGTTCCTTGTTGAGCACTTCGACGTGGTCACGCTCCCTGTTCCTAATGCTCAGACCTGGCAGTGTGAAATTAGTTTTACCATCCCTTCGAGCAGGCGAGCCCCAAATGCTCCTGGGCACACCATCCGCCGGAGGGGGACACCGGGCGCATCCATGAGGAGCGCCCAACAATCTACAGTCGGGCTCTATTTATACGGACTTCGACATATAGGATATAATGTGTGTGATTTCTCATACTACAAGGACATGGCGCTGCATCGTCCTGATTACACTTTTATTACATTTAGCGAATGTAGCGTGCAAAATAACACTCTTGATGTGGTAAAATCAAGCTTATTATTGATAATTCTATCATCCATATTATTTTTTGTTTACTAACGTAATAATATTATCTTTATTTTTGCCACTTGCAGGTTACGCTCCAGGATGTTACCCATTCTTCATGTGGCTTGATGGCCATTCTTAACCAAACTACATATTATTTCAACTATGATTAGGATTGAGTTGACACCACTGGCTAGGATATTATTGATGGCAAACAGTTCAGCATAAGGTTCACTCACCATGACAGTAAAGTTTCAGTAGGTTCTGTCTATGGTCGACCATTCTCTTTGTCTCACGTGGCCCGAGAGAGTGCAATCATACGGGCACTGCACTATATCGATACTGAGAGGAGATACACGATCTGAGACCAAAACTGGCACATATTTGTAGATAGGTGGGTCAAAGTGAATGGCCCAATCCGCTGAAGAGAGTGAATCACATGATAGTAATTAGTGTTTAGTTTGTTTGATTTGCAAGGTTGTAATTTAATTTAGTTTTAATTATAACTTGTATTTGTTGTGTATTTTATTATTTAACTTGAATTATCTTAATTACTTCTATTTGTATAGAGACGCTGAACCCGATATGTGATGTAACACCTCTTCGTGCTATACATAAATTTTTACTTTAGTAGGATATCATGGTATGACAAATGAGTAATATAAATACATATATATATCACAAAAAATTCAAATACTAAAATAAATTCTTTATCAAAATTTATTCATAGTTTTTGATAAATTCTTTATCATAATTTATTCACCGTTCCCAACAGCGAGAGCCCAGAGACATTGATTCATCGGGGTGCGCTCATGCATGAGTTTTTACGGCCTCTTTGATCATCATGAATCGGCATAGCTCATTACCACATGACGTTTCTGAGGTTTATACGATGCTAGAAGAACGCTACTGAGGTGGTTAAATTTTAATATGTTTGTACACTTTGATTGTAACATTGACCTATATGGAAAAGGTCTTTATTATCATATATGTAATTTTATTTTAAGGTCTTTGTTATCATATATTTTCCTTGTAAGGAATCTCAATAAATATAATATTTTAAGCTTTATCTAATTTTTTATGCTTTTTATAATATTTTTATGTCTTATGTATAACTGAATAAATATGTATATATATTATGTCAAAATAAATATACTATATATAAATTAATATATTATTTGAATGCTTTATATATATTTACACTAAAAACAATGAAAAAATGGCGGAAAATAAAATTGGTGAAAGTGCATCTAGCCCTTTAGTGGGTTTTGGTGGATTGATTAACAACATAATTAAAGGTCTAATATTTTTGCTAAGTGTTAGACAGGAAATTAATTATCTCACAAGTACTTGATTAAAGTGTATAAATCCAAAATGGTGTCACTGTTGCAAAAACAATCTAGTTCAAGCACAAGACAATAATACAAATAGAATTCGTTTAAAAGCCTATCTATTGTGAGATTTCTATGATTCATGTGGAACCAAGCATGTTGAGTTAAATAATGAGACATAAGGGATTACACATGGAATGGTCTTATATTCAAAGCTTACTACATTGAAATGAAAAGCAACTTGGTATATTTGGATTTATCTATATTTGATGAATATAATCAAGTCACGTACTCAAGATGACTTTGCTCAAGAAGAAAAATCAAAGTTGGAATGTTATCTCCCCTCGAAGTACATTGAAAGATTTGAACGATGATATTTGGTAATCCTAGCACCCCAAAGTTTCATTGGATGAAAAGCGTTTTGGCTCAAGTGCTTCAATAGTTTTTATTATTTGCTTGAGTTATAGGAAACGCCGCACCATCAAGAGGGATGCAAATTAGACTAGCTACATGAGGATACAAGTGCTCATGTTGGTTTATTTTACATGCTTGAGATACACCTTGCACACACACACACTTAGAAGATTTTCTTGCAGAGTGCACTGGAAGTTCTGGTTGTGACACCGGAAGTTCCGGTAGTTCTACACCCGCACGCAACCGGCCGCTCCCTTTCAGTTCCGGCCAAAAACCAGAAGTTCTTGCCGGACCGGAAGTTTTGGTACCCCTGACCGGAAGTTCTGGTAGTAGAAAATCTACAAGCGACCGCCCGCTCCTAATTGGTTCCGATCAAACTCTAGAAGTTATAGTGGGACCAGAAGTTCCAGTGTGTCAGACCGGAAGTTCCGGTAGTCGTCTGCCCACGCGCGACCGCACGTTTCCTTTTGGTTTTGACCCGAAGGCGGTACTTCCGATGGTGCTGGAAGTTCCGGTCAACTATACCAGAAGTTCCGGTTGACTCCGTGCCTGCCATGTCTCCAACGGTCACATCTCGACTGACCAGAAGTTCCGGTGGGCTCCACCAGAACTTCCGGTAGTTCATCTGCGCTTCGACTATAAATACTTCCTGACCTCCATTTTCGGTGGTTGCCCACGATATTCACCACGCCCCAACTTTCTCTAAACGGCCCCCAAGCTGAGACTCACCTGCTCTCTCTCCCCCTTGCTTCCAAGCTTCAATCCTTGAGTGTTTGTGAGTTAGGGACGTGAGATTAGGGAGCGGGAGGATTGATTGTTGACTTGAGCACTTGATTTCCTCGTCTTGTCGGTTTGGTTTGCATTTGTTACTCTTGGGTTTTTGGAACCCTAGCCGGCTAGGCGTTCTTCGTGGTTGCCCGTGTTGATTTACTTGTGAGGGCACCCCGAAGTGTTTGTATCACCCTTCTCTCTTAGTGAATATCTCAAGTTTTCCTTCGTGGTTGCTTGAGCAAGGAGACCTTCATGGTCGGACCTTTGTGGTCACCTCAATAATGAGGACGTAGGAACTCCTGTGTGGGGATTGCCGAGCCTCGGAATAAATCTTGTGTCTTGCTATGTCGGTAGCATCGACTACCCTTGTTCTTGTGCTCTTTGTGTTCCTCTTCTCCACCCCCTAATTTCATAGGTTAGAGGAGCCGATCTATGATTTGGTGAGGTTCCAAATTCCGTGGAGTTCAACATCATCATCAACAACATCTAGGAGGGTGTGGTAACAATTATAATCGAAATCACAACTTATTTCGCTTTGATTTTGTAGCTCAGTAGGGCACCGAAAATTCTGGTAGGTTTGCACCGGAAGTTTTGTTCCTGACTGGAACTTCCGATCCAACCCATCGGAAGTTCCAGTTGGTATTTAACTTCCGCATTTCAAGTATATGAGTTTTAGCATTTTTGAATACGCCTATTCACCCCCCTCTAGGCGACATCCTAGGCCTTTTCAATTGGCCTTCGCTAAAATTTTAGCCCCGCGCCAAAACGGGCATCTGTTGTCCAGGGTTGGGTTGCCAACTGGGACTGAAGTCCTAACAATCCCGGTTGGAACCACAACCCGGGATTAAAGGCCCACCTCTACCCTCTAAACCCTCCTTCCTCCCCGTCACCACCCAGTCTCTCCTTCCTCCTAGCCACCAGCCCGCCACCACATCCTCGACGCCCTCCACCGGATCCGCCCCGACGCGCCCGACGCCGCCGCCCCGACGCTCCCGACTTCGTGGCCCGACGCGTCCTACGCCGCTGCCCGATGATCCTGACACCACCGCTTGACGAGCCCAACATCCCCGCCCTACGCACCGACGTGCCTTACCTCCACTGACTTCCCTACCCCGAACGCACCGACGCGGCCCGACGCGCCCGACCTCCTCCGCTTCCGACCTCCACAGCGCCGTCGACCTCCCCCGTCCCGATGCACCCGACGCCGTCGCCCCGACTCGCCCGACTCCACCACCCTGACGTCCGCCACTCGGCCTCCTGGGAGCCCTAGCTCCGACCTCCACCGCGCCGTCGACCTTCCCCGCGCCATTGACCTGCACCGCACCCTCGTCGGCCCCCCTTCCCTCCTCCCCCCAGCCCCCACCGTCTCTGCGCGCCCTCGCCGCCACTCCACAGCCGCAGGTGTATTTCTGTCACGTTCATGTTCATCTTCTTTGGCTTGTTCCTTAATTATTGTTTGGTAAATTGGTAGCAATTTTATGATGCAATGTTGGCTTAAATATATTTACTCTACTTTTATATAGCATCTTAGAGTTGTTCTTAGCACTTGATATATATATATACATACATATATATATGTGTGTGTGTGTAATTTTGTTTTGGTCAAGACTTATGAAAGTGAAACATGATATTATATGTTGCCTTAATTTGGTCACTGATTTTTTACTTTGCATATATGAACATGATTACATTCAATAAATTTAACTTTAGTCAAAATTAAAGAAATGGCTGGACGTCGTCTCCCTCCGCCAGAAGTCATTGGTTTCACCAGCTATGTACGCTCAAGAGGTTTCTGTCCAACATTGACGGAAGTAGAGCGGCTGCAACCCCACATAGTAAGCAACTCTATCTATATGTTTGTAGTAAATTTATCAATTTCATATATGTGTAGTTGATATATATATGATTCTTAAATGTATCGCAGAGGATTGACCCAATCATTTGGCTGAAAGAGACACTATCTTATTTCGGGGTTACGAAAGTGGACGTTCGGACCTATACTGTAGATGGTGGTGCACTATTGCAATGTCAAATCCGCTTTGCAATTGGTCTTTGTCGCGGTCGTGGTCTGAGACTTGTACAAATCTCAGAGGTAGGAGCAAAGGTACCTGATCGATCGGTTGCCATAAAATATGCCGTCAAATTATGTGCAACTAGGCTCGCGAGGATTGGGATCACCTTGCCTACTCTATGCTTAGTGAAGATTCAAGCTATAAAGCTCAACATGCGTGACAAACTTACGGACTTGTGTGCACAGATGTTTCGGAACCTTCCAAATGATATAGTAAACTCTTAATTTTATAGCTTACATCTACTTTTTGTTGTTATAAGTTGTAAAGCTTGGTTCTCGTAATCATATTCTCTGCAACACTTGCAGATCGAGGAGTATGGCATGAGCTATGCAGGATACAGTTTTGAAGCCATTTCAAACCAGGCCATGCATAGATTGGGTTATGAGTGGAAATATGCTCATGAAGACCCGATACTAACTACAAAAGGATATCAAGCAAAGGTGATAGCGACTAAAAAGGGAGAACCATTCACTGCGAAACCACCGTTAATCGTTGTTAGTCGTCTTTGTCCTACTAGTTGTCAGGTAACGAAAATAGAGGAGGGTTGTGAACCGGAACTAGAGGCCATATGTGCACTAGTGTTGAAATATTAATGCAGGACGTACATCGGAGCAGGAGAGATGTATATATACAGGGGTCTGAATCCGTTGCTGTTTTAATTCGCAGGATCCAGTCATCTAGAGAGCTTGTAATCGTCCTTCAGTTGTTCTTGCTTCTGCCTGCTTCTGTCTGTGTTCGGAACTCATCATCATGCCAACTTAATTTTGTTACTGGATCTTTCACCTTACAGTCGTTCTACTAGCAAGAACCGTCATCTTAGTTACTAGTATTAGCTACGTGCTACTGTATACTTTTGTACTATTCCAAATGATGCAATGAAATTATGGGCTGGCTCCCCCGTGTTTTTTCACGCTCTGAATTGTGACAGACTGTGTGTGTGTGGGCTGAATGCCTCCTATGATCCTATCCTACGTCTGTGCTTCAGTCCTCCAGGTTGTTGCAGTACATGTTAGTTGAGATCAGATACGGTCCGGTCATGTCGCTGAAAATGGAGCAGTTCCATGTTTCGTGAGGCGGCGGCTAGCTTTCATTTTCAGGATGGATACCGGTGATGGCGCTGTTATGGAGACCGGACCGGCAGACCGAAAGCCACCTCTTGTTTTTTGTTTTTTTATTGATCTTTACCTTACTAGTAAATCACCAAAATTAGCAATTTTGTCCGCCACTTTTTATCCGTCTTCCGTGTCCGGTTCACGTTCAGCTACAATTAGTTTAGGGGAAAGGATGAGAAAAAAAATAGAAATAATGAAAGGTTCCAAGTGAAAATATGCAAGAAAGAAAGAAAACGTGGGAGGTCCTAAATTTTATTTTAGAAACGCAAGGATTCCTAATGTAAAAGTGCAGCTCACACGGCCCTTCTTTTGATGGGCTCGAATTCACGAGGTGTCCGTAAAAGCCCTCAACTCCAGCATATTTTTTTTTTCTAATTGCATGTCATATTTAGTTTAGAGCTTTTTAAAATTCAAATTCCACATAGTTCGATGACAAGAGACCATAAAAAAATAATTTTAGCTGCAATAATTTAAATGATGTTGCGACTACAAGAACTTTGCTTGAGACCGTCCAAACTAAAAGGTAAGTAAGTTGTGCGACGGTGCATTTCGTAATTCTTGCACACCCTGTTTCCTATATACATATTATATTTAAATTCAAATTCGCATAGTTTGATGATAAGAAGCTTGAGACCGTAAAAGAAATACTTTCAGCTACAATAATTTAAATGACGTTGTGACACTAAGAACTTTGCTTGAGACTGTCTAAACTACAAGGCCTTCAAGTAAGCTATGGTATGGTGCTTTTAGTAATTCTTGCACAGCATGACGACGAGATTAAGGTTTCAGGAAAAATAATTCTTTCTCAAATATGTCATGAACTCTAATATATTGCAAACGTAAATATGGCATAAAGTTATATTTGAGAAAGAATTATGGTCCCACTGTTTAATTAATAGATTAAAAGATTGTAAGTTTGCTATATCTTTTGATAGCAACACACAACTATTTTCATGTCATAGCTAAAGCACAACAATGTAGTGGAAAATTTTATGATGTAATTACTACCATTGACCTTTTCTTATACTCACTCCGCCGCAAATGAAATCAACTCTTACAATTATCTTAAGTTAAAATATTTTAGTTTTGACTATATTTCTAGAAAAAGAGGATAAATATTATGAGACCAAATTAAAATTATTGTGACACATAGTTGTAGATGGGAGAGAAACACATACTCTAGATTTGAATTACACGTATTAATCATCGGTGGAAGGTGAGGTGAGTATTTGAGTTGAATCAAATATATTTGGCATAGAGATAATTTCGTATGAAGGCAGGCTTGTTTCATAAGGGTCGTCTTTATTTTTCCTCAATTGTGCTGACCACATGATACTCTTTGATCTCAGTGTTGGACTATTAGTTGGAATTAGAATGCTCACCATAAAAATTAAGTCTCCACATTTTTTGAGAAATTCTTTCAGCATGGATTTACAATAAATAGGAAAACAATTACCAAGGAGACTATAAGATCTCATTAACCAATAATCTCCATCGGGAGGCCACCACTGATCTGCTCTCATCAAAGAGAAATCATGAACACAAGGATTTCAATTCCCCATATAAGTAAATCTTAAACTTTTACATTGTTTTGTGTAGATAAGTTTTGTATTGATTGAAATATTCTAAACCTAAATATGTTATAACAATTTTTTTTATATTGTTAGGGTGTGATTGCCAACTAGATCAAAGTATATTTGTCTTCTTATATATTACTATATGACAATAAAAGGATATACAAAGATAACATCTATAAGAAGATATCAAATTGTCTAATCTATGTTTAGGTAATATCTAACCTCTATTTATCAAAGTAATTCTATTTTATTTGAACGATCACTAAAAAATGATTGTGAATCCCATTCAGCACGTGCGGCACGCACATGCCTATTAACTAGTATTGATGATGAGACAATCCCTTGAGAGCGACCGTGCGCACGCGTTCGGGCCGGGTGCGCCGCACAGCATAGCACAGGTGGTGGTGCATCACGCCAGCCATCAGGAGCCAAGAGCAACCACAATGTTGCAGCAAAGTAGTCCACAGTGAATTAAATAATCTGCATCAGGTAGCTGAAACATTGTGGCAGTGGTCAAATCCATAGCATCAGGTATCCATAAGCTTATGGCCTGGCCATAAGAATAAAAAAACAATACTTTCTCTCTCCCTATTGTCTCCTACCTGCACCTGACGCTCGTGGCATCGACACGGAGAGAATCGGCATCCGACGCTCGCTACATCGACAGCTCACGGGTGAGCCCACGGCGATCCGCTCCAGCCTTGAAGAAGCCGCTACAGCTATCCATGGCGTGCTTGAGGAGGTCGCCCCGGCCATCCCCGTCGCTTGCGAAATCGCCGCCCGGCCATCAGCTTGTACCGAGCTTCATCGGATCCCCATCGAGGGTTGGATCTTGGGCACCAAGCGGCGCTGCCTACACGTCGGCGAAGGAGAAGAGGGAGGGGACGGACCTCGGTTGCCCGTTGCCTCGCTGGTGGAAGAACAGAGGAGGTAGGGGCCAGATCTGGGGCGCCGCATAGGAGAAAGAGGAGGGGGACGCCGGTACAGGAGAAGAAGAAGAAGGCGCCGGTGCCAAATGCAGAGGGCAGAGGTGGGCGCCGCCGGCCGGTGAAGAGAAGAGAGTGGTGCTCTGGTGCGTATCGAGACGAGGAGGGCGGTGCTCTGGTGAGAAGGCGAAGAAGAAAGGGGAGTTGATTTTTTATGTGATGATGGGCCCCGCTTTCTGGTCCATATGAGCCAGATGTGTGTCAGTGGCCCATTGCTATGGCTAGCTCCACAATGTTGAGTCTATATGGACCAGGTAGCTCGTTAACATTGCAGTTGCTCTAATGGAGTTTCGCGAGTACAGTACTGCATAAGTACATCTTGTATTACTTGTATTCTTTCTAGCTTGTCGTGATATCGCGCCACCCTCAATCCATTATTATTTATAGGCTGCCTTTTAAATCCACCGTGGTGCCGGTACTACCCATCCAATCCAAATAAACAAAGAGCTCCTTCCACCGCGCGCAACCATCAGCCAATCTCAACTAGTAATAATGTTCTGAAACGGCTTCCCGTATTCAAGTGAACCTTATTTGCTGGCTTCCTCCTATTAAAAGAGGCCCAACAATCGCTACCGCAGCGTGGTTTGGTGAGGCTAGCATCGATCAGCATCAGCATTTCCTCGTCTCAATCCTCTTTCCATCTATCCCCTTCTCTCTCTTTTGACAAAATTCCCGTAACCGCGCGCACGGGTTGTACTTGTGGGGCCAGTCAGGGCGGGACCGCAACCAGGAGGCAGGAGCAGTCGCACGATTGGCCACGTACAGTGCACCCGGCTCTTGTGAAGACGCTTGCGGGCGGTGAGAGAAAAATTTCTACCCGCAAGCGTCTCTTGGGAAGCTAGAGCGCACAATAATTTTAAAGGCAATTTGTGGCCGGTTGTTGAGCCGTTCCATGGACCCCAGGCCTGGATATTGCGCTTGATTTGTCCAAGTTGGGAGTTCACGATGGACTAATAACCGAATAACAGCACGTACAGCGTTGTACTACAGGCCCTTAGGCGAAGGGCTAGCTAGGCTGGTACGAAACACTTTGACAGCACCGCTGCAGAACTCGGTCGTGAAGCCGTGATGGTGCTCTGCTTCCTATGGTTACCCTTTTCCTTGTATGAAATGATCCTGCAGACATTTTCTTAAGATATACTGTACTAGAACCACTATAGCACAATTAGGTAATGAATACCATTTTCTGAATCTTTGCTTGCATCACTGAACACCTGTATTTTCATTAACTCCTGCTCAGCGCGAATGTCATGCAAGAATATGATCGACACCCCTGTTCCATAGCGTCGGGATGGATTTTTTTTACTGTTTCGATAAACCGTATCTGTATTACTTAGATAAGGAAAATATACATAGAAACATACGCATACAAATACGATAGTACAGGAAACATGATTTGCGTGGTGATTTCCTCTGTGTTTCTCTCGGTGTCAGTAGTGTCCATGTTGTACCCATGTGATGCTTGGTTTGGCGAAGGGTACGTGGAGAAGTTTTGGTGGATGTCCACCTTTCTGTGTATTCAGGTTGATGTTTTCAGATACTCTAGTGGGCTTGCTGTTCTTCGTCTGGAGTTGGCCGGTAAGTCAATTGCCGTCAGATTCCGGCGACGACGAGGAGATGCTAGCTTGCCTTCGGCCAGTGCGTTCAACCGATCTACAACACACTCTAGGTGTGTTTTTCATGGGCTATTTAAATCTTGAAGTTTCTTCGTCGATCTGGAAATCGTCCATGAGCCTCATCTTGTGTCTTCTTCGTTGCGGGAGATAGAGAAGGACCAGCTTGCGGCAACATCGGTCGACGATAACGAAGGCCACTGGGTGCTCTTCTGTGGATTGAGCTATAATTTTTATTCTGTCAAGGAGTGTCCTGTGTGGGTCTAGATGTAATCTTTTTTTTTCTATATTAATAGAATCCAACCCTTTCTAAAAAAAAAGCCCATGGAGGAGGGCGCCGCAGCGGTCGTCATAGAAGCGGCGCTCCGCCGTGTGCCAGGGCGAGAACCGAACAAGGGCGCCGGCGACCGGCGAGGAAGAAGAAGGTGAGATGAGACGCTACATCTGATCCAACGCCATTTCCATCACGATTTCCTTCACTAACGGCAAGCTAGCCGTGGTGGCTGCCAGGCTGGGTCGATAGGCGGCACATCCAGACCTCCGTTCGCCTCGTCGTACCTTGCGACTGGCAGGCTCCCCAGGGTCGCCGCGGCCATCGAGGTAATCAACAGGTTCTCCTTCTCTTAGGTTCTCTTCCTCTGGTCTCCCGTACTTGCAGTGGTAGTTGAGTGGTTTTGTTTGTTCTGGCTCATTTAAGCAACACTGCAACAGCCACCGGCAGCAGAAGTGAAACTGTGAATGAAATTGGATGGGCGCTCGGTTAGGAATCCCAAAGCCAATTGGGTTTCTGAACTTATACATCTTGTATTTCTCTCATCTGTGTGCAGCCTGGCTGCCACAAAAACATAGTCAGTTTGAGCTAGAGGATGCTTGAATTTCTTACAGTAGAATTAAATTTCTGCTGGAACTGTATTGTATTATGAACCTGTAGTCATTTGACATGCATATGCCTAATCTTTCAATCGATTCCTTTGTTTACGTTTTTATCCATAACCAATATGAGGATGTGGCGCATAGATGGAGTAGAGTATGCTATGAATGATATGCCCACTGCTGTGGAGACTCAAAACATTTCATATCTTTTTTTAGTGGGATAAAAACATTTCATATCTTAAGAGGATATATTTCTATTAATGCAGGAAATAATTGCTCCTGCAACATATTCTAATCCGCCTTCAGCTCTGATCATTGCTCCTGCAAATAATTGCAGTTGGTGCCTTCTCAAACATTTCTTATCTTAAAAAAGGTAAACTTGCGTGGCACCTTACTTTCCCTTTTACACTCTTATATGATAAACATACAGATCCAAAAGAAACTTCAATCCTCACATGTGCTTCAGTTGTTACACCAATTTGCATGCAATGATCAGTTTTTTCAGTTGATAACATATATGCAGTTAGACATGTGCTAGACAAATGATCATGTATTGCCCAATTTTATCTCTACTTATTCACAGTTGTTTGAGAATTACTGCAAAATTGTTCCTGCACCATGTTCCACCATAAGAGGTCTGGCAAACTTGAGGTATGAATCCCTGATAGCATGCATCTCATTGACCGCATCTTGTATCGGTATCCTCTCTCTAGGTTCTTTCCTTGAGCAGCATACCCCAAGAGCAATGACATGAACCAAACATTGCTCAATTGTGTTTCTTGTATTGCTGTCATGGGTGCTAGTGAGCAGCCACATTGTCGTATCGGCAATCTCCCAGATTTTGTCTGGAAGAGCATCCTCTGAAAACTTATGTGGATCCATTGAACCACTAAACATATCATTTGTTGGGCTCCTCCCTGTAAAAATCTCGAGCAGCAGTATGCCGAGGCTATAAACATCACCAAAAGTTGTGATGGAAGAACCTTCACCATACTCTATTATTATGCAATGAAGTATTGATCAGCATGCCATATTTATAGAAGGATTTGGAATGAAGGGAAAAAAGAAAAAAAAACATAGCATTTACCAGGAGCAACATAGCCAATGGAGCCTCTTATGCCAATTGTGCTATTGGAAATCTGCAGAATTTTACTTCCACTTTCTGAAATGACTCTAGCTATGCCAAAATCTCCAACTCGGGCACTCATGTCTTCTGCAAGAAGGATGTTGCTTGGTTTGAGATCACAATGCATGATTGGTGGGTGGCAATGATTATGAAGATAGTCTAGGGCATCCATGATATCAACAGCGATATCTAGCCTTTGTGCAAGGCTGAGAGTATTGTCCAAAGTGGGCATCTCCGATTCTATATGGAGCCAACGATTCAAGCTACCATTTGGCATGAACTCAAAAACCAATGCCTTGAAATCCTGACCTTCTTCATTGATGCTTGAGCAGCATGTGATGATCTTCATGAGGCAGCGGTGGCGCACCCTTCTCAGTGCCTCACATTCGGCTACAAAACTTTTAGTAGAGCTTGATTGCTGAAGGTCAAAAACCTCTACAGCTACAGCAGTTCCCTCACCTTGAAAAGAACATTTATATACTGTCCCAAAGCTTCCTGTACCGAGCAAATTAGCTTCTGAGAATCCATTGGTTCCATTTGATAATGTATGATAAGAAACTTTTTCATATTGTTCCTCAACCATTTCTGCTTATGTGTTTGCTTCTTGTAGATCAAGCGAACAAGTGCAATAACAATAGCAAAGAATAAGAGTGCAAAGGTTGTTGGTAGTGCTATTTTAAGGTACTTCAATTTTCCTCTTCTGTTCTTTTTCACAGAATCTATCTTGCATGGAACTAAATGGAGCTGGGGTATTCCTCCACAAAGCTTGGTGTTTCCGATGATTGACAAGTTAACCAAATTTCTGAAAATCCCTTCCTTTGGCACTTCACCTTGGAGATTATTGAAAGACAAATCCAAATTTGACAATGATGTCATGTCCTGTAGAACTGCCGGGATTGGTCCTGACAGATTGTTGTGTGCCAGGAACAATTGTTCCAGTCCATTGATACTTGCAATGGCATCGGGAATAGTACCGAACAACTTATTCACTGACAGGTTGAGTGTAGTTAGACCCTTGTTTAAATATTGAGGTATGCTTCTGTTAAACAAGTTATCGTCCAACAAAAGTACTTGAAGAACAGTGCACTGCTCGATACTTTCAGGTATCTCGCCAGATAACTGGTTTCCTGATAGAGCCATGTCGTTAAGGTTCACTAAGCTACCAAGTTCAGAAGGGAGAGGTCCTGATAATGAATTGTATGACAAATCTAAGTAACTGAAAGAAAGTTTAAAAATATCTCTTGGAATTGAACCGTTCAGGTGATTCCTAGTCAAATAGAGGGCAAATAAACTCTTCAGCTTCCCCACGGTTGGCGGAATTGGCCCCTCTAGATTGTTACAACATGCACTAAGGATAACTAACTTTGAGAGATTTCCGATACATGAAGGTATTTGGCCAGACAAGTTACTATTGTACAGATAAATATCTGGAATTACTCCGGATATGGAGGCATCATTAGCAGCAAGTTTTTCAAGGTCCACCAGATTGCCGATGGCCGAGGGGATGCTTCCCCAAATCCCAGTAACGCCAAAGTCGAGGACCTGCAGGGTTGTTGAGAGATTCACTAGTGAGCTTGGTAGGTGCCCAGTGAAAGCGGTGTTGTGACTGATAAATAATTTTTTGAGCTGGCTGCAGTTTGACAAAGAAGTGATAAATTCCCACCCCTCCCGATCATTAGCTTCTAACATGTTGTCGGCCAAGGATAGCTCTTGCAGAGCTCGTAGTCTCCCAATCGTGTGAGGCGCATATCCGGTGAACACATTCTTCATGAGTTCGATTATTCAGAGCTCTGTGAGGTTAGAGAGTGAAGCAGGAATGGTCCCGGTGAACTGGTTTGTATATAGACTGAGGATTCGCATTCTAGGGAACCTGCTGCCGATGTCAGTAGGAATGCTAACATTGAGCATGTTGGCCTGAATCTGCAACATTTCCAAGGAAGACAAATTGTAAAGGGATATTCGGGGCATGCCAGAGAGGTTGTTGAAGGCGAGATTAAGATACCAGAAGTTCTTGAGGACACCAAGGCTAGTTGGAATACTACCCTCGAGCTGGTTCACGGAGAGGTCAAGATAACTCAACGATGAAAAGTTCGCCAGCGATGCCGGGATCCGTCCCGTAAGGTTGTTGTGGTGCAGGCTGAGCACCTTGAGATGCTTCAGGTTGTGACCAAGCTTACAGGGCATGTCGCCGCTGAGATTGTTGATGCTGATGGCTATCATAGTTAGGCTAATGCAAGAGCTTAAGTTGGCGGGGAGAGGGCCAGAGAAGGCATTGCGAGTCAAGTTGAGCTTACGGAGGTGATGCAGATCACTGAGGCTCCCGAGGATGTTCCCAATGGATTCATTGGAGCTTAGATCAAGAGTCCTCAAGGATGATAGGTTTCCAACGGCAGGCGAGAGGACACCAGTGAGCCCATGGGACGGGAGGCTCAACGTCACCACTCGACGGTGTGTGCCCCGACACTTCACCCCCTCCCAGCTGCAGTACCCGCCGGTGGTGCTGTGGTTCCATGAAGCAAGTGCGTCGCTCTTGCCACCGGCTGCTGCGGCCTTGAAGGCCAGCAGCGCTGCCTCGTCGTTGGCTTCTGCAGCCACCAGTGTGGAACCGAAGCCGAACATGGAGGCAGATAGCAGCAGCAAGCACACCGAGGGCACCGCGGTGCATATTGCTCTATTGATACGCATTTGGAGGATTATTGATGCGTGTGCTGGTGTTTGTATCAACCAGGTGTGTAAGACTGTTAGTACATGCAGCCTCTACTTAGTGCTGGTGCTATTTTTAACAGCGGAGTTCCCCTATCTTGTGGCACCATATGATATCTCACTTGTATAATGGTGGTTACCCAAATACTCTCTCCGTCTTCAAATAATTATATATTTTGCTTATCAAGAAAGTTTGTCTAATTTTATGAAAAATTGATAGCATTTGTATCTTTAAATACATTTATTATAAAAATATATGATACAATTATTCTACTGATACTTATCACGAATCATAAATATTGGTTTTTATATATATTTAGTTAAATTATTAAATTTTTTGATTTCTTGAGAAACTGATGTTCGGATAAGTAACTTAAAGTGTTGGATACGTCAATACTGACATGACTAGTCACGGTTCAGTGCCCTGCTGAATGAGGAACCAATTCCACTTCCATGCGTCAAAGCCTCAAAGGAAACTCTGAGATCGACCACTGCTTTTAGAAGTTTCACGCCCAGGGCTGGGATTTTTATCGATCTGCTCGTGTCTTTTGCGGTGCTAATTTTGAGTGACTTGATGAGTTGATATGGCACATAATAATGCTCGATGGCTATCTTCATGAATGCTGTGGTGCTCTTGTGCTGGATGATTTGGACGGCAGCACCGACTTGATCTTTAAAGGGATGCGAATTTATGTTCGGGACCGCAAGTTTCTCTTCCTCAAGGAGTTGCCGTTCCTCTCTTAAAGTCAAGGCTCTCAGCAACCTTTGATCAATGGATACAAAATCTAGTTGAATCTGCTATTTGGTTCCTTTTTTTGTTTCTTTCTTTGTATCTTGAACTACTGTACTTTAGTGGTTTCCTTTGGGTTTTTAATATAAGCTGTAGGGATTTCAGCCCCTCCAGATTTCTTAAAAAAATTGCTCGATGGCACCTCATGTTTAAGTTCTTTGCTTAATACCAGGAGACAGGGGCAGAGCTAGAGATTGTCTTCAGCTGGCGTGTCTGGCAGTGAACAAAGAGAAGATGGGGATTCAGTCATTTTCTGAGGTCAGCAGTCAAGCAACACAATTTTGGGGCTCTAGCGCTTTGTTCCTCGGAGCTGAATCTGAATTAAAGAGCTGAGCCTAGTGGAAGAGCGTTGTGTGATGCTGGCAGACTGGTTGGGCAGGAGCAGCCAAGCAGGGATGCAAGATCACGGTCATCAGTCATCACATCGTCCAGCCTATTGGCCTTAGCTATAGAATATGTTGTTCTATTAGCTAGCTACTATAGAGAAATTGTTATAAACACCCTGCATCCCTATAAAATGGCACAGTTCAAGGAAGGAAGAAATTTTAATAGTAGAGTGACAAATTTCCAAAGCGTGACATTTGTAATGGCATGGTTCAAATGAACCCTTGGAATAAAATTCCCCTTTGTCCTTTCCACTCTAAATGCTATCCTTGCTGCTACTTATTTGGTTTGTGTTCTTTTTTTTCTTCTTCTGTTTTGTTACTCCGTGATGCTTAAAGTTGCCTGCAAGTACACGTGTCTGTATGATTACCATTTCTTCAATGAGATGATCCAATGAACCATTAGAAATAAAATTCCACTTTGTCCTTTCCACTCTAAATGCTATCCTTGCTACTACTTATTTGGTTTGTGTTCTTTTTTTTATTCCTCTGTTTTGTTACTCCGTGATGCTTAAAGTTACCTGCATGTACATGTGTCTGTACGATTGCCATTTCTTCAATGAGATGATCTCTTCAAGTTCCAGGATGCCAAACTGTAGTACTGCTAAAGGAATTTAGCATCAGGTATATGCAGAATTTTTTTTTTGAAACGTAATGAACAGAAAAAATCATATATAGTGATCCTCCACAGCATTGTATATCATGGCCCAATTTATCCAAAACAATGCTGTGTACAAGAGCTAATTTTGTAGCTTCTGAATTCTGATGACCACAAACGCATATAAATACTAGTGTGTGGACTCGAACGCCTTGTTCAGGAGACATTGTCTGAACTGCTGTGAGTTTGGGCAGTCGACCATGTACAGATGTTTCAGTGAGCTTAGGGTCTCTGCCTGATCTACTTCAGGACAGTCCTGGGCAAACAGGTGGTCCGCAGCTTGTTGAGGTTGGAGATCTTCCTCTCAATTTCTCAAATATCTGTTATTTTTCGCCTTGAGCTACACAACCGCAGGAAGGTTGACAATTTCTGCAGCTTGTGAGCACCTTCAATGTGAATCCTTTTTAAATTGGCTACTCTATGCAGATCTTCAGGGAGACCAGTTTTGGGCAATCAAGAAGCAACAGGCACTCAAGGGAAGGCATCACAACGAGTTGATCATATTTGGCCTCAATGTAGTTACATAAGTTTCCTAATCCTATGTAAAGTTCAAAAAAAAGTTTTCTATGTCGAGGGACCAACTTTCCATATTACGCATAACAATAATGTGGAGCAACTCAAGCTTTGGGAGAAAATATTTTGCAGTCATCACACTTCACACCTTTTCCCTGGAGTTTTGGCCCATTATTCACTAACTGCATCTGCACCTCTCATCTGAAGAACTAGCAGTTCTTGTCTATTTCAGATAAAACCAAACTAATCTCAGATCTTTTGCATCTCCAAGTCTCTCCAGAGGCCCAGCCGTTTGTCCTGGTAGGAATCGAATGGGCCATAAATGAATTTTGCAGGCCCAACTATGCACTCGCTGCCATGGAGCCCAACTATGCCGCCGCGACAGTCGTCGTAGAAGCGGCGCGCCGCCGTGTGCGAGGACGAGAACCGAACAAGGCTGGCGGCGAGGGAGAAGAAGGTGAGACGAGACACTACATCTGCTCCAACGCCATTTCCATCACGATCTCCTCCAGCAACGGCATCTTCGAGAAGCTTAGCCTGGGAGGCCGCCAGGCTCTGTCGATAGCCGGCGCATCCAGACCTCTGTCTGTCAGCCTCGTCCTAGCTTGCCACAATGCGACTTGCTAGCTCGCCAGGGTCTCCGCGGCCATCGAGGTCCGTCACCAGATTCTCCTTCTCTTAAATTGCGTTCCTCTGGCCTCCCGCACGAGCAGTGGTAGTTGTTCGCTTTTGTTTGTTGTGGCTCATTTAAGCATCAGAAGTGAAACTGTGAATGAAATTGGACGCTTGGCTAGGAATCCCAAAGCCAATTGGATTTCTGAATTTCTACATAGTGTATTTCTCTCATCTGTGACAGCCTGGTTGCCACAAGGACAGCCAGTTTGAGCTAGAGGATGCTTTAATTTCTTACAGTAGAATTAAATTTCTGTGGGAACTATATTGTATCCTGAAAATGCATATGCCTAATCTTTTAAGGGAGTCATTTTTAAAAAAAATGTTTTGATCCATAATCAATATGAGAATGTGGGCATATATTCATAGCATACTCTTCTCCATCTATGCCCCACATC